>VZRW01003879.1:294263-330266 GCA_013398125.1 Aegotheles bennettii | reverse complement strand
GACCAATGATAGGACAAGGGGCAATGGATGCAAACTGGAGCATAGGAGGTTCCATGTGAATATCAGGAAGAACTTTTTCACTGTGCGAGTGACGGAGCACTGGAACAGGCTGCCCAGAGAGGTTGTGGAGTCTCCTTCGCTGCAGACATTCAAAACCCGCCTGGATGCGTTCCTGTGTGATGTACTCTAGGTGACCCTGCTCTGGCAGGGGGGTTGGACTAGATGATCCTTCGAGGTCCCTTCCAACCCTAGAATTCTGTGATTCTGTGATTCTAATGTGACAGCAGATGATACCTGCATAACAAACTCTCGACGGCGAGGCATTCCTCTCTCTGAAAGAAGAACATACTCTGGCTCCTTCTCCTTTTTGGCCTGCTGGATCTGGGCCAGGCGACTGATGGGATTCATTCCTTGGCCATATTCTGGTCCAGTCTAAAATAGGTTTAAAAGAAAGAATCATTATTTCAGCATATATCCATATAAATACTACGTTGCTTCAATAAATCATTTACTAAGGTTATGTCTTCTTTATTACCCTTTATTACAAGTAAATTTCTTCCCATCTTCTCATCATGAAAGAGAAGATAAGAATCCTCAAGCTCAAAACTGTGGCAAAAAATATGCACCTATTGTCTGTCACTGTTGCAGGTAGTGTGCATACCTTGCATCTGTAAGCTACTAATACCCTCATCTATCTATGCAGGTCCCGTGGAGATGGAAGAAAATCAGCAGATTCGTCAGTCAATTAGATCTCATTGTCCTATTTCTATGACCCTCTCCCCTAACCCCTTAAAATACATTGCTACAATGCTGGAACATGCAGTACACTAAGAAGGAGTGGGATTTACACGGAGACAAAAAAGATTTGCCAGATAGCAAATCAGGTGCCTCCCTAAGCCTTCCTGCCTTCCTTCTCAGAATTCCTGCCTTCCATCCTAAAATGCAACTAAAGGTGTAGGCTTACTCTGTGTGTCATAGGAACTCACCCTCACAATACTTTTGTATAGTGAAGCTAGGGGAGAGTATCTCCAATGGCTAGAAATGTTGCATATTGTGAGTCACTCACAAAGTATTCAAATGTTTAACAGACAATAATCCTCACAAAGGTATGTTTGGTGGGGGAATTGATCTGATGGGGGGAAAAAAGGACTGAGAGACTGGTCTGTCCAAGATTACACAGACAGATGAAAAACTACAGTTGGTACAAACTACCTAGTTCTGAAATCTTTGTAATATGTTTTTAATCACAAGGCAAATGCTCTCTCAAAGCAAATAGCTATGAAAATATTTGTTTGTGTATCTTAAGGAGAAAAAATTAAAACCCTCCAAAAGTTATCTGAAGTCATATTTAACTTATTTATATCAAAACACAAAGAATGAACTTGCAAATGTAAAAGGCATTTGAATGTAGAATTGTTTTTACATTATTGAGCTATTTCCTTTCATGAAGCCATTTGCAGGATAAGAGATTAGCAGCTTGTTTGAGCTTCTCAAGTAAGAACAAATAAGTGCTCCAGAACGTAAAGAGATAATCAGCAATTGAAGCCAAAGACCAGAGAGGGATATTGTATTAAGAAAGCTGTGCAACGAATCCTACATAGTATAACTGTCAAAGTTGTTAGAGAAGATGTAGGTGAAAGAATTAAGCCAATATCATGCACAAGGGCAGCTGTGTAGGCAAGAAGACAGGCAGAGACAAAATGCAGAGCAGGCTAAATGAAGTGCAGGCCATAAGATATAGCCTCATAAATATATATACAAATAAAAAGAAGCTATTGTTGTCACTTTTTTGACGCTCAAATCATGTGCAGATTAAATTACAAGAAATGGGCATTTCAGAAGTATTTAAAAAAATAAGAATCTTTTACATATCCAGGTTATTTTGACTATTAATTTCTCTTTCTAACATGCCCAACTTTGGATAATTTAATCTAAGATTGTAATGGTAAATGGTATATGGTAATATAAGAGATGTTTACGTTATTATACCCTTAGCATCTTTCTTGAGAAAAATTTTTCAAAATGAGACAGCCAGAGCAAATATCCTTTTCAGATCTTGCAGCTTTAAAGTTGCATTAATGCAGATGGTTTTCCATTACATAATTCTCTATGCTCATTTTTCCTAGAAGTTTTTGAAAATTAGATCCCCACAAATTCAGCAGGAGCCAGGTGTCTAATTAACCTATTTTAATTTTTTTTTTGAAAAATCACTTGTTCTGTTTTGAAGGCAAATAAAAATAGGAAGCTAGAATCACAGAATGGTTTGGGTTGGAAGGGACATGAAAGATCATCCAGTTCCAGCCTCCCTGCCATGGGCAGGGACACCTCCCACTAGACCAGGTTGCTCAAAGCCCCATCCAACCTGGCCTTGAACACTGCCAGGGAGGGGGCAGCCACAACTTCTCTGGGCAACCTGTGCCAGTGTCTCACCACTGTCAGTAAAGAATTTCCTCCTAATATCCAATCTAAGTCTACCCTGTTTCAGTTTGAAATTGTTTCCACTTGTCCTGTCACTACATGCCCTTTTAAAAAGTCCCTCCCCAGCTTTCATATAGGCTCCCTTCGGATACTGGAAGGCTGCTCTAAGCCTTCTTTTCTCCAGGCTGAACAACCCCAACTCCCTCAGCCTGTCTTCACAGGAGAGGTGCTCCAGATGATGAAGTCCTCTGTACATTTTCCAAACCCAGTTTTGCACTCTCCAGAGTATTTGCTTATTTTAGATGGTTTTTCTACTGGCTTCTCCTACAGAACCCTGCACTCCGTGCACTGAGTATACGGATTCCTAATGGTCATCCTTTCAGTAAAGTACTGATTTACTTGTTTTTACAATCTATCAATGTAGCACTCAGTGAGGACTGAGTTCAAACCATACCAGTATAATGCTGTCCAACCTAACATAAAGCAAGCTGTGGACACAACATAATTCAGAAAAATTCAAGTTTTGCAGGTTTTTTTTAAATTAGCAAGAGACAAATACAGAAAGAGAGATTAAATTTAGGTCCTAAAACTGTATTCTGAAGCACAGGTTTAGGACATGAAGATTTTCTGGGTTTTCCTGCAATTCTAGTCTCAAGGTTCCTGATCTGCATAGTATAGGGCAAAAGTGACTAACACCAGAGAGAAAGTGAGCAACTCTCCACTGTTATTTACACCAACCTTAAATGAGTATGAGAGGCTATTAACATGCACTTACATATACCTAAACGACTATCCAACATGACAAAAAGTAGAAAATAACGTACAAAGAGTTTAACTACTTCCTCACAAAATAATACTTCCTAAAAAAAATGAAATGTAGCCGATGTTGGTCACTTCCAAAGCCTCATCTGCTGCACTGAACACCTGACAAGTTAATCTGATTAGTTGTTCAGTGCTTAGACTAGGTAGTGATGCTTCATAAATATATGGACACTATGTGGCTGCTTTTGTTAGATTATTTGGAAGATTAATTACTTCAGATGACCCTTCGGTTTTGTATGAATTTAGGATGAGTAGACAAACCAGGGTTAGTTGCCATAGACTGAGTGAATTGTAGAAGTAGCAATAAATCTACTGTCACCACGAATAAAAGCATCATTTAAGAAGCCTGAGCTCACAAGAATCCAGAGCCTCTAAAGGAAGCCTCATCAGTGCAGCAAGAAGCATATTAATATCCTCTGAGACAGGGCATGTTTTAATGGATGGTTCAAAGTCCGTAAGACCTCCATGGGCTGGTCTTCAGTCAATTTTCTATCTGTATTTGAGAGCTAAAGAGCATTATCAAACACAGGCCCATGAAACAAAAAAAATATTTTTTGGCACTTGACAAGTGACACACTAGTCTGAGATGTCAACATACTCCTGGTCTTCTTTCAAATCTTTTAAAATTAAAAAAAAATGAAGCTGAAGCCACAAAATTCCCAAATCTAGCTCCAGCTGGACTGTGCACCATTTCCCCATATATCTACTATTTCATATGTCTCTCTCCCTTTTCAAACTGAGGAGGGGGGAAAGACCAGGGAAAGAACTTCCATATATGCTGGTAGGGTCTCCCAGAGGAGATGAAGCTAAAAATTCACATGACTGTACAGAGCTGCTTGGAGTTTGATCCTTCACTAGACTTGAATCAAACCCCTGAAGACTTCAGTGCTGTGAGCTTGGTTCTTAGTCTAAGCACCTTACAAGCCATTAAGTTTGACAATTTCAAAGCATTCTCAGAATTTTAAAAAGTGTTGGCACATTAGCACAGGCAAGAAAGTAACAGTATCAACAAAAAAACAAAATAAGCCCTTACTGATTTAAAATCTAAGTAACCCTGTCACTTCCTGAGCAAACATGCTTATTTCTGTCAAAGGCAGACACATACCTTCAATATTGTTTTTGGACGTTTTTTAAAGTAAAGTTTTGGCTTTTCAATCACAGGAAGAGGAGGAAGTTTCTTAAGTTCTTGTAGGACAGCCATTGCAGCACGTTTCTTTGAGAGTTTCTTACTGTTGCCTTCTCCTTCTGCAGTGAATTCTCCTACTGTAACTCGTGTAACAAAGCTCTTCATGTGAGGGGGTCCACTTTCTTTAATCACCTTTTAAGCAAAAATAACAAATCACACTACAAGAATATAACAACGTTTATATCTCTCTTCAATGTACTTACTACAAATGCAGCTTTCCTGCTAATTGAAGATGGGTTTTCCCAAAATCTGGACAAGTGTTAATGTCAGTACCAGGCCTGAGGATAGAAAATTAAGCTTGAATAGATAAAGCAAATCTAACTATCTTCTTCAGTGTTTCACTGAAAATACAGCAGACCTAAATTTTCAGAAAGATTTATACAACAAAAGCACAATATGCAACAATAATGCATATTTAAACCAAGGCTGCTGTTTTTGTCCGTGCAAGGTGCTTCACATACTAAATAATTTCAATTCACGAAGGTCCACCAGGCTTTGGCTATTTCTCTCCATACAACATATTCAAAACGATGTTTATATGGCATCACTTCAACCCGTTTTCATTTTTTTTCTGTTATCATTTAAACATAGCATGTTCACACATGGTCCCAAATTTCAGTGTGAGAGGTCTGTATTTTAACACTGTCCTAGCTGCAGGCAGCATGCCTGGTCTCAACTTGGACACAACCTTGCCACAACTCGGAGTGATATCCCATACATTTAAAAGGCCGCCACAGCCTTGCCTCCACAACGCTCAGCTGTCCCTCCCAACAGCACCAAAAGGATTTATCAAAAGAGCCACCATAACTCACACAAAAGCCATCACTTCTGAAAAGTTTCATTTATTCATTTCCTTTCAAATATATTCAGGACAACAATGAGAAACCCCATTTGAAGTACTTCTCCACTACTAAAAGTTACAATTATATGAAAAAAATGAAGTTCTGAATGCTGCACCTTCCTTTAGCTTTTTCTGTCTTCGTTTTTACACACACTTGTCTCCTTTTAGGAGGCTATACTGTTAGGATGCAGTCTCCAACAAACCACAGCACTGCAAGTGCTAAGATAGCCATCTCTTCATGTATGTACCATTTACTGGTCTGGACAATGTCTATCAGGAATTAGAGACCTCATTTGGGAAAAGGTTCAGTTATTTTGTTTGATGGGCGGAAGCAGCTACCTAATTTAATCTTCGTTATATGTAATGTGTAAAAGATGCCTGACAGGCACCTTTTTGTATTGTCTTCAAAATCAATACAAATACATGGGGTTTTTCAGTAGGTGCAATTACATCAAACCATTTGTTGAAGAAGTGTAATGCCTGAGTGCAAGGGAATTGAGGTGAAAGTGTTAGGGCCTTCTTGGTGTAGTAACCATATTTTTAATGCGTTGAAACCTTCAACCTTCATATTATTACAACATGTTTTGTATTAAAGTTCTTTTTATCAAGGTCATGTCCCTTGCATTATTTAGTTTTGCTGTTAGACTGTAATGAGGTCTCCTTAGGCTTGTATTTCTTTTTTAAGCTCTCTTTTGTGGCAACTTCACGCAGTAAACACAATTAACACAGTCATGTATCAATAAAAAGACACAAAATTAAAATTAACATACAACTTTGTCTGCATTTTCCCAGATGAAGACAGCATCTGTGCCAGCATGGGATTTTTCTGTTGTAGTCCAGAAGTGCTCCCGCTCTAAGATTCCAGGTAATAATTTCAGAAGCGTTTTCAAGATTAGCTCGCTCGAAAGTCGCCGACTGGTGCTTCACCACGCCAGAAGGCAGCAGTGCTCTCGAGGCACAGACCCACGCTGAGCCACAGGAAGTGGCACTGCCCGCACCAGAGCTGGGATGAGCCCAGCGTCAGGATCTCCCCCTCTCCGGCACAGTCGGGCTTCATGTCAGTGCTGAACACCTTCATCGCACTGCAGCATTTCCTACTCTGTTTTAAAGGCATATCTTAATCCATCCCTGTACATTGCTATCCAAGTATAACAACATGCTGGCTGTAAAACATGGCTATACTAACCTTACTAAGGTCCTTAATCTTTATGTGGTCTTACTAATACCATTATATAGGTGTTTCTACTTACATGCAATATAACGTATTAATAAAATATACAAGAATGTCTATACTGACCAGATGAAAAAGGATAAAATAACTTGCTTAAGAAATATAATTGCTGAGTTCCTAAAATATTAGTTTTATATAAGTTTTCTCATATATCTATAAATGCAAATATAGATGTATGAAAAACAATATTAATACAAAACCAGACTATATTTTCATATACATGAAAATATATTTCTAATATAAAACTGATGTATTCTGGTGTGTTTTTCATCTTTAAAACTTTTAAGTATGTGACACAAGGTAAATAATTGCCTGGAAAACATTCAAAATTATTTCTTTTTTAGCGTGTAAATGGAAAAAAGTCTGTGTTGTCAATGGAATGAACCCCATAGGATTCAAAAGGGATCCAGATCAAGCTAAACATCCAAATTTGGTAATTTAGCAGAAACAATATTTACCTAAGAACATTTTTGGTTAACCCCAGTTTTTAGATCTTTTTACTCCACATGATTTCAAACAGTTGTGCTGTAAGCCTAGGGACAGAAAACACTATAAAGAAATTCAGCCTTTGCTATCTAAGAACACTATATACATTAGTACATTAAACTATTTCCTCAGTTGAAAGATACGACCCGTGGACCAAATCATGGCTAATTTAAAGTTGAGAATTTGATTAAGGGTGACAGGTTCAATACACTTTTTTTTTCCTGTTCCACTGATTTAAAGAATAACTCCAGCAAGAGAAAACACATGGGGCCAAAACACATCTAAGGTCAAGTTACATCAAGAGTGAATTTGGCTCAATTTAATGAATCATGCTGACAAATGAAAAACAGCAGTACGATTACAATGAAAGAGCAATGTTGCTTCAATTATTAGTGAGACTCCAGGTAGAAAATTCAAAAGATTACGACAAGATAAAATGGACATCAAATAAAAATGAGAGGAGACAAAAAAAAATAGGTCAACAAAAACTTGTCACCTACATCGATGATTATTTAGAAGTTTTAAAATACCAATATATTTCCATGTGCTTGTGCAGGCAAACATACCAGATTTTCCCAGCTTAAAACAAAAAACAAAAACAAAAGTTTGGATTTTTTATTAAAACTGGAGTGAGGAAGGGTGACCATCACACAAAACCTGAATGAGAGCTGCTCAGTATGTCAATCATCCAATCTGACAGTGTTAATCCCCAGGAGAGCATGAGCCAGGTGGGTGCGAAACTTTCCACTGAAAATTTGCTCAGTCTCCCAGAGTCAGCAATTTGGTCTGTTCCTGGTTCAAAATACAGAATCTCTGCCTCACTGTGATATGGCTGGGAGTCAAGAAACTGCAACTCTTTTTTTCCCAGCAGAACACTGGAAGCGGATGAAAGGGCAGAAAATCTGCCGGTTCAAACACTCTATCCCATCGTTCCCAATACTGAGAATAATACTTTTTCGTATTTGTTACATACAAAAATACTCCAATCCAAAGAAAAATACTGAAAACAAAATGACAGTATGAAAGATCCCAACATGTTCTAATTTCTGAAGCTGTTGACCTCAGTTATGTCTTCTAGGCTCACCCAACCCCTTACCAACAAGTTAGGAATAATAAATATGTATGTTGCAAGAGAACTGAAAAAAAAAAGTAAGATTTCAGCTTACTGTCAAGGAGGAATAAGAAGCAAAATGACCATTTCACAGCTATTCTAACAATTCTTACAGCAATCAGTTTTGTATCCCTCCTTAAAAATTGTTTATTAAGAGTCCCATAAATGCCTTAAAGGAGTTGCATTTTGACTTAAAAATTGATGAATAAAGGTTAGCTAAGGATGCACCAGTGAGAAGTATGGAATAAAGCTTGATCTTTGTTAGAATTGAATGGTTTTTATTTTAGTTAACCATTTAATACATATAAATTCCTTAAAACTCATCCTAAAGTTCCTAAGCAATTAAAACTAGCCATATTACATGAAACAGGAAAGACAGAAGAAACCCATGGGGTTCTGCATGCTCTCCCTTTTTTCCACTCCTTTTGCAATTCTGAGGACATGTTTACATAGAACTTAACATATCTTTACAACCATTACTTAGTTGCATAACACAGCACTGTTGGAACATTGGCTAAAGCTTCGTCAGATGAAGAAAAGGCAGATCATTTTATAGCTATCGCAGACAAAAAAAGCTAGGGGAAGCTTTGATGCCTGCCTGGAATAACACAAAACCATTTGTAAATAAAATCCTATTAGAAACATCAGATCCTGGGGATTACCCATAATTGCTTAGCAGTTTTATTGAAATATAAGCCAGTACCAAGTTCAATCAAAACTCTATTTAAGAATGTCACTAATACTTAGATTTAAAGGAAGGAAATTAACACAAAACCTGACAGGAGAGCAAGAAACTGTCTTTTTTTCAATGTTGTTAACATTCTTTGGCAAATGACACATTAGACTTTTCCTGCACAAAGTATCTCTGCCTTCATTGTCTCCTTACCAAATGCTCTCCCTTAAATAATCTGAAACACAGGAATGAAGTTAAGAAGACATCTGAAGCACTATGCCTCTTTTCTTTCCAACCTCCAAGCTATTCCGTGACCCATGACCATTCATCTCCTGGTATTTTAGTGTATTAATTTGTATGGAACTATTCCAAATACTTTTAAATACTTAAGGTAGAAAATGATGTGTGAAAATTGAAACGTTAATTATAAGCTTCCTTTGTGAAACACAGACATGTGTTTCCATTATTTCTGATCTTATATGAGAGTTATGTTCTTTCAATATAGTTGCAAATTGATATACCAACACCCACAGATACCACAGTTTTATCTCTGTGATTTTACTTTCTCTTAACTTTCTAATTAGTCCATATTATATGGACCTATGAAGCACATACCCATTTGTTACGACCAATTCCTTAGTCAAAACCAATATTCTTTGCCCTTGGCTCTCTTAGCTACCTTCTGAGAAATTTCTCAGATTTCTAAGAAGGTCTAAATAACTTGTTTGACATTGTCCAATCCATGGCTATAGGCCAAACACATCAGTAAACTGAATACAGCACACTGTAAGGCATGCCACAGCATAATTATTTTTTTTTTTTGGCATGCAAATATGTGCCTATACTTCAAAAGGAAAAAGCAACGGAGAAAATAACCACCACCAGTGTAGGCACTACCCACGTCCTTGGTATATACTCAGTTTAAATGTAAAACAAAAAGCATAAAAATAAAACTTTAAAGAGCCACTTACATTAGAATTTTTTGCACATAAAAAACAAGGGGGGTGGGGGGCAGGCAGAAATCCAGGTTAAAAGTCTGGTGGTTCCTACCACAATAACTTTAGATTTTTTACAACTGACTTTCTCATCAGAAAATTTTTCCCGTTACTATCACTCATTCTCCCGTAGTTAGTGCATTGATAGCATTGGAGCTATTCCAAATATTCTTTATTACTTATGGCAAACAAAGGTGTCAGAGGCAGATTCATAGATTAAATCATACAATATAAAAAAAAATATGTGAAGGTGTAAGTAGAGATCGATAAGGAGGCAAGCAGTGCGGAAGATAAGACCCGTGACTTTCTGAAAACAGCACATGCAATGCAAAGTGTCTCAAAGGGAACTCCTGTAGTGTATGAATGCCCACAGCTAAAGCAAAGCCTTTGGCTGACTGTTTTGAAAATTATTTCAAATCAGACTGAGTGTGATTCTAATCCCACAGCACTATACAGAAGATATTTGATTTGTCTTTCTGTCATCCACTTGTTTGCAACCAAGTATTAGGTCTCTAATACTTCTGAAAGAGCATCTAATTTAACAGTGAAAACTCAGTGCCTTAGACTCTGACACACTACCAATTTTTATTTATAATTTGCATAAATTTAAATGTCATATTCACAATGTATTAATATTTTTACCTGTGTTGACTTTTACTGGCACCTTTTTTTAATACTTTCTTAACAAAAAGATATATATGTAACACATACCTCAAAACTGACAGGTATATTGCGCTTCAAAGCAATTTCAAACACTACACTGATCTCAGACTTGTTTGCATCTTTATCTTCTTCCGATTCTTTTCCTGTTTCTCCATTCTGAAAATGAAGAATACATAATCACATCACAATTTTTAGAAGATAAAAAGGTGTAATATGCTTCTTCCCCAATTTCTCAGACTTTCTGATTTCTCCTGTTATGCTGTAAATCAGTGTTGGTCCATCCACCCTGTTACCACACACCCACTGACTGTAAAGCCATACAAAATGCACTTATGCTTTACAAGAAAGGAATACATGATAGATGGCAAAATACCTTTCATAGATTTTAGTCTCATTAATGACATGGACGATAATTATCTGAATACACACTTCTTGAGTCAAACGTGATGATCAAACAGATCCTTTGGCCTGTTTCTCTGTGGGTACCCCTTCCAAGCAAGGAAGAAGCCTTCTGTACTTCTTGGAAAGTACAGGAGACTGTACTTCTCTCAGAAGAAATTCAGTGAATCACCCCCACACTTTGACTGGGTCACCAGGTTACAGGTGTCCTCAGCAGGTCCATCTGGTTAATGGCAGCTCCATCGACTTCCCTCTGGGATTTATGACCAGTGTGAAAAGGTAGTGACAGAGAACAGCTTGCTCAACACAGAACATTATTTATTTATCCATAGGAACATAACGAACAGAGAGGTTAAGAGATAAAACAACAAAAGGCACATGCAAACATTATCCTGCCTAAAATTCAGCTTTGTTTTACACTTGGTAAGCCTTATTTTTCTCAGACAACCACCAGCATGGGGTTCAGTCAAAGAGTTATCGCCTTCTGCAACTGTTCTTTTGGTGTTTGCCCACGAGGCCACAGCTTCCTTAGTTCTGAGAGGTTTCACTTTTAGCTACTTTCAAACTGCAAAGCTCTGAATGTTTCAAACTGGGATCTCTCAACAACCATGTGACCTTGGCCAGGCTCCTAATTTTTTATTAGTGGAGGTAAACATCAAAGAAACTTGGGTTGAATTAGGTGGATTCCTGCAGAGTTCCCATCTTACATAACAAATTCTGATCTAAATCTTCAGCCACCAACATAGATACAAAATGCAGATACTGAAATAACATTAAAAAACAATAGGTTCTTCACTTTAACAATAAAATTTATCAATCTTTTATCTACCGTTTTTTAACTCTTAATACAGTAATCTTTAAGATAACACAGGACCAAAAATCCAGCAGTCAGCTACAGCAGATTTGGAGCACTTTTTGTCTCATTAAATGGTTGTAAAATTTTGAGTCTGAAAAAGCATTGTACATCCCTGACATTGATCTGGAGCTAAATACAAAACAAAAATATATAAACTTTGTAGAACCTGCTGAAAACAGAGTTCAGTGCAAAGCAGTAACAAGGGTAGTTAGAATGAAATTATGTAGGACCTCTAGCTCATTTCATGTAGTAAAGTGTAAAGTACCACTGAAATCAAGAATGTAGGTCATCATTTACAGGACAGGCAAAGCCTTGATTAGGTTCACTGAGAAAGATCAACTGAACAGTATTTAAAAGGACAATATTTAAAAGTAAAAATAAATTTTGGGGATACAGAGAGTATCAAACATAAAGAGTGGGGTACTACTATTCTGTGAAAAACCTTAGTGAGAATCTTACTCAGTATTCTATTCAATTAAGCTTGTGTTTCATAAAGCACACCGGTAATCTGAAAAGCTGACAAAAAAAGCCATGAGGATGAACTACTGATTAGAAAAAACAACTTTACACCGAGATGGTATGGAAACAATCAGTTCTATAAAAAGATTCAAAATTACTTAAGCATAATCTATAAATATATATGGGGGAGATATTTTTTATATTTGTTTGTTCCAATTAGCAAAGATAAGAAAATATCAATTCAGTAGAAAATTAAGCTAAGTGAAATTAGAAGAAATTCTTTGGAAATTATCTTTGAAATGGGGAATATCAATCACTGGCATAATTCACATAAAGCCCACTGGACTGTCACCAGGCCTTTAAGTCAACAATGTTTATGTTTTCTAGCTATACTCCAGATTAACCAGATATGTGGAGTCTAATGTAGAAATTACTGTTTAAAATTTCACAATTAATACAAACACATAAGTCCAGAAAATCTTGTCCTTTCTGCCCTTACAATTTAACTCCTTGCATATTTTTCCTCCAAACACAGTAGAGAGCCTGACTGTGAGTGGGGAATAGGGAGGATCATAAACATTAAGACTTAGACCTTAGTACTGAGCAAAAATGTTTCAAGTCTTAGTCATATGAATTCCCTAAGGAAGATAAAATATGTTCAGGAGTGTCTCAAGTACTTTGGATTTAAATTTGATCCTCATTCCACAGCTGACACTTTAATTGTAAGGCCTTTCTTAGCCTCACATCTATGAGACAGCAAAGGTGCTTTGGCAGACACACAATAGCTCTTTGATGAAAGCAGGTTCACATTCACCTGTAACCCTGTCCTGTTTGCTGATTGCTTCTTGTTTTTGCCCACCTTATGCTCTTCTACATATTTGCACAATGAAGTATTAAGATGGCAATGCTCCTCTTCAGTGGTTTAACATGGATAAAAGCTTTTATCCTTAACTAAGTTTTTTTTAAAAAAAAGGGTATCTCAAAATGAAAGAAGAATATACACAAGCCTGCATTAAGCAAACACAGTTATGAAAGCCAAAAGGTAAACCCATGTATTTACTGTTCTATATTCCATGGGTCCCACTCCAGTGAAATTCACTGAGTTATTAATGGGGTGCGGGACTAGATTGGTACCAGTAGGTCTGTCCTTGCTCCCTCCCCTGCTCTTCTTGAAAGCATAGTGGCAGTGATCAGGGAAGCAAGAAGCTCAATCTAGTCATGTAATTGAGGCCAGACAGACTCTAGCATGTACTGGCTCTGACCCACACATGATGTTTGACGAATGGTGAATCGATCACCTTCCAAGGCTGATTCAAGCAGGTCACTTCTGCTGAAGGCAGCAGAGTTTTACTCAGCTGGACCATGTCCCGTGGCAAGGGCACATCCCACCACTGCGCAGCAGCCCCCCATGCACTTCAGATGACCAGCAGCAGGGAGGAGCCTGAGCCTTGGCACCATGAAGCCCTTAAACTCTACTTCAACCAACCTCCAGTTCCCTGAGCTCCACACGATGCAGCTCTTTGTACTCCACCATGACATAGGCATAGTGTTACCTCCTTCCCTCTGCAATCACCTGCAACTCTAACCCATGAATTGACAGAGATGTTTCCTCAACACTAGCCCACAACCAGCTCACTATACCCTCAGCATGACCAAGCCACAGAGGTTTTCCTGATTGAGAACTCATTTTAGTCTCCTACCCACAGACACCCGCTAGCAAGATTCTACAGGATCCCAAGTGGTCTTCAACTGCTGCACCAGAAACTCACATTGCTCCCACAGGTCTTGGGAGTACTATGTGAATGCCTCAGCTAAGCTACAGTATTGTCTCCTGACACATCTTCCCTATTTTTCTCATAGTTAACTGTGGATTTGTTTCAGTTTACAGACAAAACTTACAGTGGTGAAGAAATAATTAACTTACTCCATTAGCTCATGAGAGAGGCAACAGTACAGCATGCTACAAGAATTTAGGAAATTCAGTTTACCATGACTACATCTTCTAAAAGCCTGCACACATCCTAACAGACAATGACGTAAACAGACACTAAATAGACCCAATTAGGCACAAATGTTAATTAAAGATTTTATTACATTTGCTAGGTAAATTATCAACCAATACATTTGACTGGAAACCAAAACAGAAAGGAAGGGGATTAACAATGAGAAAATAAACAGGGATTCCTCCTAAGACTCTATATATTCTTCCTTAATAGTTTTCCTGGCTTTTTTTAAAAAACAATATTAATTATAGTAAGTTATTTTAAAGAGAATTTCCTAATCCAGAAAAATAATATAGCAAAACAAAAGGGTGAGTCAAACTGTCTTTGGATCAAAAGAAGGACGTAGATGCATGGTGAGGCAGAAAGAACAAAGATTTTTTTTAACAGAGAAAATAATTTCCATTCTTCAAAAGCAGCTCAAAACTACCACACAAGTCACTAAAGGTACTATTAGAAATGTTTTGTACTGTGCACAGGAGTTCAACAGGTGTCATCAGAAAGAGTGCACAAAATAAAGACTGTCTCTCCATGCATTTATTTTGAATTACTTGACTGGGCAATTTTATTATATTTGTCCTTTCAATTTGCAAAGATTATTCTGAGAATTATTTTTCTGTTAAATATTTTTTAAAATATGACATAACATTTTCATTTTTAAGTAGCAATATACACCACTTACAAAAACAGCAGTGAGAAAGCTAGCTATCTAAAAAGGTAATAAGTATCTAAAAGCCTAAAACCATCAGACCAGATCAGTGAGCTCTGACAGGTTCTTGGGAACAAGTAATTTCAACTGTAAAGATCACCTTCATAGCACAATACACATTTAAGCAAAGATTACTAATTCATTCTCCATGAAGCCACCGATTAAATGAACGTTTTCTCCACTTTCAATATAATCTCAAATATTTAATTTTGCTTTTATTTTTTACTTAATCACTGTTGACAGCCTCATCTTAAATAACAAAAACAAGTAGGGATTTTAAGTCTAGTTCCATTTTAAGTGTGCTGTTACAAAGAAATAACACTAACAATTTGTTAGCATTACTTCTCGAATTACTGAGGTTATTATGAAAAAAAACCCACTAAATAGTAAACATTGAAAAACTGGCAATTAAATTGTTTGATGTGGCATCTTAAGGTGAAGATTAGGAACAATTTTTTGAAACACAGACCTGAGGTAATTTTTCTGGAATAGGCTCATTTTGGAGAGCTTGAAGGGCCTTCATTGCAGCATTATGTCTAGCAGCTTGACGAGTCTTTCCTTCACCAAAAAACTCACTGTTGCCAACAGTTAACTGGACATAGAAAATTTTAGGCACTGGGCAGTGATACCTGGAAAGAAGTCATGAAAAGAAAACAACAATACAAGTTAACTAATTTTAACCACCAATTTTATGTAATATGGTGCAGTAGTTAGGGATAAAACATCTTTTCTCAGAGGGTAAGACCTAGCACTCAAGACACATGGACTGTTCCTCAGCAAGGCTGCCAGTAACATCAACAGTAGCTCCTACATTCAAACCAGCCCATCGTCCACATTTGCAGGGCTCTGCAATGAGCACTCCCATACTTCAGCCCAACAGCCCAGCTCTGCTCTCTTCTTGGTTTGAGTCTTGTAAAGATGAAACCTACAGAGAATTGAAAGCTCCAGTGGAAATCATGTCTGAGTGACAACTCCTGTCTCACAGGAAAGTGGCACGGAGGAAGAAAGACTGTGAAGTCTCTCATCTGAAACCTGATGGCATAGCTCAGCTCTTCAGGACAACAAAAATTCAGACGGCAGAGAGTGAGGGACCTGGACAATGTACTTCTAGCCTCTTTTAAAGCTCAAGTACTGAAATTGTTGTAGAGGATAAGACGGAGTTCTCTTCCAAAGCGAAAGAGAAGGCAGGGAGAAGCTCTTCTCCAGCACTGTAAGAGACAAACATTTTCTGGGCACTGAAAGAAAAGCAGCAATCATTGTTTGCTTTTTTTTTTCCTTCCTACAGAAAAATTTCCAAATATAATGGCAGGGTTTGTTTTTCCGAATATGTCTGAAAGACACTGAAAGAAAGATGAAGTAAAAACTTTAACATTTTTCTATGAGCCGACACAGCTATTATTCCTCAAAGAAAGCAGTGTCTTTATTCATATCATCAACTCCTAATCTCTATTTTCAGTAATAAAAATAGCTGACCCAGCCCATACTCCCTATCCTGAAACCTGTCTCTCACTAGCAGTGAATGAGGAAAGAGACACAATGCCATTCTCGGGTTTGGGAGGTAAGAGCACTGTGACAACTAAATGTAAGAGCTCGTCCACACAAGCAATTTCTACAGAAAGGAAGCATTGCCCCACACACACCGCCCAATTCAGAAAAAGCAGTTCAGCACAGATAATTAGTTCTGTTAACACTATAATAATTTAAGAGAACATTTCCAAAAAGCCCTTTAATTGTATTCTACCTAGGTGAAGGAATTTGCTTCATATTCTTCACTCTGTGGTTTAGTCTGCCTGCGCTCCTTCCTCAAACAAAGGCTTTTCTAACACACTGGAGATTTAGTCCTTGGAAGAATATATACCTATCAGAAATGGTTCATCATTTATGACAAATAACATACATATTTTACAGCAATGTAAAAAAGCCCAGGATTCCAAAAGTGTTCCCAAAAACTAGGTCCATTGCAACAAAAGTAGGATCACTCGAAACCACAACAAAGTACTACATTTTCCTTCTTCTTCTTAAAGGATCCTTATTAAAGCTTGCTCTCTCCATTTTCATCTGTTCACATGGATGGTGATTTTTTTGTATGCAGACTTTCTGACTTTTCATTAACAATTGTAACCAATTTGTTTCAATTATAAAGCAAAATGATTTTTTTTTTCAGATAGCAGCACACTTCAAATCCAAACAAGTGTGAGTAAGCACTCCAGTTGCAGTGTCCCTGAACTTTGTGCCTAATTCTAAGAATGCATTTATATGGAAAGAGCAAAACCATAACCCTGGCTCCAACAAGCTTCTGGCTATAGGGCCTTGGAGGGGTGAGCTAAGTTGCCTTTATGACATGCAAAAAGTGGGCATTTGCTTTCTTGTTTACAGTTTAACACAGGTATAGGGAATTATTAAGGCCTGGAAATGCATTTACTTATGTAACATAAAATTATAGAATAACTCAGGTTGGAAAGGCTTCTGGGGGTTATCTGGTCTAACACAGCACCCAAAGCAGCATGAAGCTTTGAAGTTACATTGTCTTTCTTGTTCAGGCTTTGTCCACAGTATTGTGGATATCTCCAAAAATGAAGATTGCACAACATCTCTCGGCAACCCATTCCAGTGTTTGACCACACTTTCTGAAAGAACATTACAAAGCTCCCACATGCATAATGAAATTCAAATACCATGGTACTATTTGTGTAAGAAAGTAGTTGTCAAACCAAAGAAACACAATTCAAGAACGTTAATTTTTATTCCACTCCACTGCGTCCTTCATTGCTTACGACATACAGCATTCACCTTCTGCCTCTCTCTGCTTCTAAAAGGTACTAACACAACACCAAGACACTATCAGTGTAGACAAAATCTACAATAAAAAAGTACAGTGGCTTCAGACTGAGATTTACCTCAAAAAGAATGGCAGTTTTTCAAGCAAAAGGCAGAATTTCACCCTTTCCTTTCGTTTAATGAATTCACATAAAATGCTTCCTATATCAACATTTTCCTTTGATTTGTTGGTTTTATTTGGTTTGCAATAATGTTTTAGGGAATACTGAAAATAAATTTAGGGAATATGCAGGCAATAGATGTAAATAATACCTTGAAAGAATTTAAATCTAAGAATCAGCAACAGGCCTTTGACACCAAACATAGGTCAAACTGTATTTACAAAGTGAAAAATATTACACTTACTTAAAATCAAAGGAAAAATAATGAAAAGCTTCATCAAGCCCATCTTGTAGTCCTTCACATCTCTTTCCAGATTGAACTCCAGATGGACTTCAGTTTCCTAATCCCACACCTGCACACTTGTACAGTGTCCCTGTCCTGGGTCACCACACCTGGATCACAAATGCTGTTTGAGTTTAGTTAGAAATTCCTTGTTCATCCATGCAGGCTTTCTGTTGCCTCTGCTTGAGTACCTGCATGTCAGGATGGACAGTTAAACCATACTTGATCTTGGAGGAGGTGAACCTTGACAATCTCTCCTGGACTCCTCCTCTCTTCAGGACTCTATCCCCTGGGATTCTTCCAAGCAAGTCTCTGAAGTCTGCTATCCTAAAGTCCAGTTTGTGATCTGTGATATTTGCCTTGTTCTCTCCTCTCAAGATCCTGCCACTATCTCATGGTCACTGCACTGACTTCAACTTTTACACCTCTGACCCATTCTTCTTTGTTTGAAAGTGTCAGCTCTAGCAGGAGTGCCCATCTGCACTGATTCCTCAGTCACCTATGTCAGAAAGTTGTCACTGAGGCACTCCAGAAACTTCCTGGATTGCTTGTGCCCTGCTGTGATGTCCCTCCCACACATACTGGGCTGGTTAAAGTCCCCTATGAGGAACAGGGCCATGGCCATGAACCTTCTTCCAGTTACCTGAAAAAGACCTCATCTACTTCTTGATCATTCAGTCTGGAGTAGACACCACTGCAATATCGCCTGCACTGATATGTTTTACAGTCCTCACCCAGGAACTACCAAGCATCTCATTATTCATCCCCAGGCAGAGCTCCATGCATTCCCACTGCTCTCTCACATAAAGGACAACACTCTGTCCTTGCCAAACTAGCCTGGCCTTCCTAAAGACCCTGTATGCATTGATGCCTCTATGATTCCAGTGAGGTGGTAACCCTGCAGCAGCTGCACACAGACATCTCATTCCTCCTGTTCATTCTCTGTGCTAAGTGTGTTAGTGCGCTGGGACTTCAGATAGGAACCCAAGTGTACTGATTTCCCAGAAAAGGTATAATGACTTCCCCCATCATGCTGTCCTGTAGGCTCTTCCTTACTTCTGTGCATACACTTGAGGCAGGACTCCTCCAGCCCTGTTTTGTTGGTTTTAGGATCTCTTTTGTCAACACAACCCTTAAGTCTTTGCCTACTAACTTGGTCCATCACTTCTTCACTTGTAGGTCAACTCCACTCTCTGTCACTTTAAAGCTCTCTTGACCAGATTGGCCAACCTGTTGATAAAGATGCTTATCCCACTTGGTCAGGTGGATCCCATCTCTTCCATTCATCCTCAAAGAGGGTGCCACAGTTATTAAAATCAAATCTCTGTAGTCATGCTTGTTATGCTCCATATTTCCCCTTACAGTATCATTGGTGCCCAAAATGAAGAGCAGCGGTAGGTACTAGCCTGAGGAACAGACAACCCTTGGCAGTCTATCCACAATGTCCCAATCCAAGCCCTCGGTGAGAAGCAAACCTCCCTGCACAGCAGGTCAGGTTCACAGATGGTGGCCTCCATCCCTTGCAGTAGCAAGCTGCCCACTATTATCACTTACTGCTTCCTTCTGGTGCTGCTGCAGGGCTCAGACTTGGCTGGACTGGATGCTTCAAGAGCTCCCAGGTCCTAGTCTGATGTCACGGCACTGAAATTGTAGTTGCAGATCTGCAAGTGGAGCAGAAGCTGTCCTTCCTCCTGGTGCAAAAATTACAGGCTTCTAGCCTTCACCATCACAGGGCTCTTCATTTCCTAGCCCAATAAGCACTGACTCTCCCTTATCCTCCTTTGGTATAGTTGAGGATTTAGGCTCTTGTACCTGCAGGATCTCAGAGAAGGTCCACTTGATCCCTTATTCATCAGCTCTCGTGATGTCAGCACAGCTTGCTGACATCTTCCTGCATCTTCTTTACTTGGCAACATAGATTCTCTGACAGTGCACACCTTCTGCAGACAAGACCACTGCCTCCCCAAGCCAGCTAGAGCTCTGGAGCTAGATCTGACTCAAGGTCTATGATATACCTGGAGCAGCTGCTCCAGACGGTGCTAGGAACTGTGCCAAGTGGTGCAACACCACCATTGCGGAGCACACACACACTGTCTGCAGCGCAGTTTCTGGCTCCCTTCTCCCTGAACTGCTGTGAAAATTGTTGCATCAGTGGGCTGTGTCTGGGAGCAGTGCTCTAGGCCCTGCACTTACATCTGCTTCTCCCTAGTACTTGCTGAAAGGGTGCTTGACCCTCTCTAATCAGTAGACAACTGGAAGAAAAGCTCAATGCAGCTTTGGATCAGGAGTAGCTGAAAGAGCTTGTTGGCAGCTGCTAGAGCTTGCTAGAAGTCACAGCTTCCTGCAGCTATCCTTTCCCTGCAGGAACAGGCCCCCCAGAGTTCCTTAAAGAGTTCCCAGGAATCCTCCCAGCATCCCAGAAGAAGTTCACAGAAGATCTAGACCTGGAAACCACTGCATCTCTTGGTTGCCTCTGTTAGCTGCAGCTTAGCACAGGACAAGCTCTGTCACACAAAAGCAGCAGGCGCCTTGAGAGCACAGCCCACCTCATTACTTCACAATCCTCTTTAAATAAAAAGAAATGTGGTAGTGCTGTTAGCAACTACCTAGATTTTGGGAAAATACAACATTCATCAGAAGTTCCTTTTTCTTGTTAAGTTACTAGACCTACCTTTCTCTCCATTACATGCAAAGGAGGAAAGCACATGAACCTTAATCCACTTCATAAACTCAGATCCCACAACAGAACCTCTCTTTTTCCCTTCCCCCTCCCCACCTTTTTTTTTAAAGAGTGTTTAGGGAGCTATTTATGTGATAATATGCAAAAATGATATTCAGCCTGTGGCTCTAGAGCCTCATGCAGCTCTTTGGCACTGGCAGAATGATTAGGCTTCTACATGGTTTTGATTAAACTTTTCTTGCTCTGCTTGGCCTCAGACTTGGCAGAGTTAACAGAGCACTGGTAATATGAACATTGCCAGGAAAGTGCAAAGGAGCACCTGAAACGCTCAGAAAATGGACCAAATCTGTGAGGATATTGGCTTCTCTACAACATGGAGCATGTGAAATAGAAAGAAAACACCCTCCTCTATTCAGTGGTGAGGACACAGACTGTCTTAAAAGCCTTAAAAGTAACCATAATATTACAGTCTGAAAGTACAGTGCAATGATTAAACTGAGTTTTAATACAGAATGATTCTGCATCCTGAAGATGCACACTCATGTAAAGAACAACCCCATGCAAAGTTAAGATACCGTATCTGCCATTGATCATTAAAAATCTTCCCAGTATATTACATTTCAGTTGAGGACTGAAAACATTAACAATCTTGGGAATATTTATATAGAATTTGCTGATGTTATGCAATAACATGTAAGCACAATATTTTCCACCACAAGAACACCTACACATCAGTCATACACTCCTTAGCCCCCTGTTGCTCTGTTCAGCCACAGAACTGAAACAGTCAAGATTTCCAACAGCAATGCTTAATGTACCGACTCATCAGGTTTCTGAAAGCTTTAAAGCTAGCTACATTTAAAGAACATGCATCTCCCTGCATTCTACATGGCAGTTTCAAAGGCTAGGATTTTCCTGTGGAGAAAATTCTTATGTAAAAAAGATTCCCAGGTGATACTGGCATGGTCCTCGGAACATAAGCTGACAGACACAGCCAAAAGACAGAAGATTATAAGACCAGAACACAACAAAAGGACATGTGAAATGATACAGTCAATTGGAAGAAAAAAAAATGTGATAAAGGACAATACTTGAACAATCAGTCACATACAATCTATTAAAACAAACTAATTTCCATCTGGCTCTTCTGGACATTTGAGTTTCTTAAGAAGATCCCTCCAATAGGAGGTCTGGAAAGCAGGTTCTCTTTATTCCCTCTAAGTTTCATAGCATCAGAAATCTACTTCTTAGCTAATGCCATTGGTATCCCTTCAAAATAGTCTACCTGAAAAAGGATATTTGCTCTATGACTGTGACCTTGAATGCCAAGTTTCAGCAATGAGCAAATATTTACAACTAGTTATAAACCCCTAAAAATAGGGGTTCATAACACAAATGCTGACAGACCTTAACTAAGTTGGTGTGAGCGGGCGCCACTATAATTAAATAAATCACCAAGGTCTGTTGACAATTAGAAAACTCATTTTGGTTTGCCACAGAGACAAACAAAAATTCTGTTCATTATAATTTTACTGGAATATGATGTCATAACATGTAAGCATACTGAAACAATCTGCTGCTTTTCTAGCCAAAATATTAATTGCATACTAAGGAGCCCTTGGGGCCTCTTCCTTTTTGGCCATCAAATCCACACACACAAAGACAAATAAAGTATTAATACATACGTTATGTGTTCATACTGCATTTCCTGCATTTCTCTGGATTCCTCAATGGCCTAAATGTTTCTGATAAATATTGTTACTTTATTCTTAGAAGGGAAGAAAAAACAAGTGCAAGCTGCTGCTCACAGAAATCAGGAAGTCTATTTAGATTTAGCCTTCTTTTCACTGTTAAAAAATCCAGTGAGGTTTTGTCTAAATTCTAATGGCAAATGTATTCTTCACCCATGTAAAGAAGAACAAAAAACCCCAACTACTTCCCCACTACACAAGTGTTATAGGAAGTATTACCCTACTCCCATTTCCTAATGCAAAATGAAGACAAACAGGGACCATTTTGGCCAAGATGAGGGCCACTAAAATATGAGATACAACATGGTAAGGGAAAGTAATTCTTCAGATACTAGCTCTGTGCTGAAAGGGTCATTCTCTGCACTTTTTCCCTCTGGCTCCTTTTCCATACCAACTCAATCAAGCTGGCAGTCCTGCTGACACTGCTTAACCAGGAAAATGCTCCGAGCTTTGCAAGTGGAGGGATAGAGAGCCACAGACCATGCAGGGGAGTAGGAAACAGCATTTGCTGTGAAAAAGTTTTTCTCTGTAACAATTGAAATTTCTCTAGGGGAGCAAGTTGCTTAGTGCAGCTGTTCCCTGGCCATGCCCTATTTTTCTAAGCAGTCCATTAGCCACGTGCGTTTCTTACAGATGTGAGTTCTATGTTTTGAAAAAGGAAATGTGCAGTATAGCCACTTTCGTCTTCATACAGTCCACCTTCTGGTTCTTATAGCAGGTCCACAACAACACATGGAAAAAAGAGGGTCTCTTTTCCAAGCACTCCTTTAGAGGACTACAGTCCATTATCTCTGAATGAGTCTGGCTGTCCTTTTCTAGATCACCTCCACGTCCTCCAAAAACATTCTTAATGTAAAGAGAGCAAGACAAGGCACTATGTGTTGCTTTTAGCCACAGTCATCCCTTATTAGACGGAAAGATAATTTTCTGAAATTTCTATTAATCTGATTTATCTATAAAGCCTATTACCGTTTTCACCTTTCTAATGTTGACCTCCCCTCAGCTATGTAGATGAGATTTAAAAAAAAGAAAAATCATGTATCCTTGTCCTAGATTATCCTTCATTTGAAAGATGGTTTTAAACTACAATCCAAATCTTTAAAACTTTAAAATTTAATTAATTCCAAATTATTCAATATTTTTTCTCTATGTAATATTTGCTATGATCAGTTTATTAAACCAATTTTTACTTAGTTGTAGAAAACCCCTAAGCAACAGAATATTGAACTGATTACGTAAGAATTATAAAGAATAACCATGTGACGGAAACATATTAACAGAAGAGATTCAAAAGCATTTGTGATTTTTTTTTTAAATAAGGAGAAAACATAACAAAGAAGCTTCCCATTTTAAGGCATAGAAACACCAAATCTTCTCTATTGCGAATGTAAGAATGTAAGCAAATCCCGCATTAACCAGTCAAGATCCATGGGTTGCAGCCAACTGCATTATGTAGTCCTCTTTATCTGTTAAGATCTATTAGAAAACAAATTAGGCTACTTGCTTCCAGTGCTTCTGCTGGGAGGATGACCTAGAAGCTGAGTTGATACTTAGGAATCTCCTAATGTTCAGTTTGGCTATACTTCTACATTTTGTTTTGTGTCAATACCATACTTTAACTTCTATAGCTCATTTACTTTTTTGCTGTGTTTACCCTCTAAGGTGAGCTCTCCTAATCCCTCTCAGCCTTTGTTTTTCAAGGGGAAAAGTAAAGTTTTAGGAGTCTTCTTCATAAAAGGCCATCCACTATCTTGATAATCCTTCACAGCCCTCCCCTGTACTTGCTCCTCTTCTTAAATATGAGTAAAGAATGCTAGACAATATACCATTTGAAAGGCTAACAGTGCTCTGCATAACAGCAATATTTATATATCTTTACCAGAAATAATCTTGCTTAATACATCTTAAAAATCACATTTGTCTTGCCTCTGGTTCAATCACATCAGTTGTTCTTAGTTTATTTTGCAAATAATTAATAAAATTAGATAACACTCCTGTTCTGTGATCTCCAACTGAATAACCCTCAGGTGACAACAGAGTTAGTACTACTAATGCCTATGGTCTTAATCTTGCATTTTATACTGGGAAGTTTAGTCTCATCCCATTCCTAATGTCAGTCCTCATGATCATCCAACTCTTCCTGCATATCTTAATCTTCCTGTGTAGCGATGATGCCTTCTACATTCCATGAACGTTTTCTTACTTTTTGTGCAAACACCTTTAACAAAAATAATTTAAAAGGGTGAATCTAAAACTGGAAGAACTGCACTCAATAATCTTCTTCCAAGTTTGACTTTTAATACTGCTGACTATTTTTCTTCTCCTTTCCCACCTTGCATTTCTAATACAAATCCTCATTTCCTTCAGTTTAATGAAAACAGTATCCTTATCTAATGCTATAAAATACTTAACTGAATCCCACAAATCTAAGATTTACTTTACTCTCTTTACCTAAGAAATGAGTTAACACATAACATGCAAGGTTAACACATTAGTCAGACACAATCTTCATTTAGTACACAGTAATTTCATGTTGAGTTTTACCCTTTTTAAACTCCATGTCTTTATTTATACTTTTTTTAAACTTTGTGCTGAGCCTGTGACTATTTCATTAATGTAATGAGGATTCTTTTTTTTTTTCCTGATCTAGAGAATATGTAGTGCCTTCAAGCAGCGTGTCTAACTTAATAAAAAAAAATGACTCATGTTTTCATAATATCGAAACATTCCTGAGTAAAAAACAAAAGGGAGGGGGATTCAGTTTAACATTACACTATCTAATGTGGAATCTTCCCAGGAGAATTTGTGATGACAAAATGATAATATTGCCATATCATTGTGTCTCTGAATTCCAAGTTGCTCCATATTTACTCTCCACACATACCACTACTTTGTTTACCAATTGCAGTAAATATGTAATCCACAAGTAAGAAACAGTTGCTTATCAGAAGTAATTAGAAGAAACCAACAGAAAGCTACATACACTGGAAGTTAAATACTTTAACAGTCACGGTCTAAGCTAACAAGTAATACAGCAAACTTATTGAGCCAGCTATGTAGCACTAGTTATAGGGATATGCTTCCATGCACAGCAAGTTCAGATTTCTGCTTACAATTTTATTGCCCTCTCTCCTTCAGTTTAAAGTCTGAAAGTCTAGAAGAAGCACTTTTCAAAGTGCCAGAAGGATCTCAAAACCAGCCCAAATACTTATATTTTAAAACAAAGAAAATCAAGTGTAAGAGATATGAGAGAAAAAAAAGAAAAAGTCTAAGAAGAAGTAAAAGAAAAAGAACCTAGAGAAAAAAATTATCATGAGATAAGTCTTCCAAAGTACTGCACATTGGAGACTAAGGTAGAAAAAACAAGTGAAAAACAACGATCAAAATCAAGAAGAGAGCACAGAACAAAATGTTATGTGCCTCTGAATAAGTATTTCTTTCTATCAGCTGAATAACTAAGTAATGAGAATGGTCAACACAACTTCAGCTTACTCTTCACTGCAAAAATAGCATAAGTAATGTAAGACCATAACAAGAATACAGCCGCCAGAGTTTAAGGCATTGGAAAATGTCAAGTGGACAATGCTGAAATGGAGATTAGGGCTGAGGGGAGGAGAAGATAAATACAAGGAAAAAGGAAATGTTATTTTCCGTGGCATAAAAACAAGTACAATAAGAATAAAAGGGAAAACATAATGAAGCTGCGATGTACACTGTATACTTCGAGGTTAAAGCAGACATCCAGAAGACAAACATCTCAAACTCTTATCTACTTCAGCTCATAAAATTTCCCATGAACTGTATTACTCACTAATCTTTACTAGCATGCAGAGCGGTTACTGAGAATGCAGTCCAAATACCCATTACAGTAAAAGAACATAAACAATGTTGCATATCTGACTATAATATCATTTTCTTTCTACATAAGAAAATCATGTAAAAAAAAATAAATCATGTTACTTGCCATCCTAGAGACTAAGCAAATAAGAGAATGAAGTACCTCACTCATTTAATTTTATCATATATTTATACTGGTAATATAATGCTAATAAAAATCTTACTAACAAAATCATCTCAGGCGTAGCACTTCATAGGAATTAAATAACCTAAAAGTTCACAGAGGAAGAAGGCCCAAGAAAGCTCACAGAGTAACTCTCACCATCCAAATTAACTTAAATTGAAATAACTAGTGTATATTGGGCTGCATTCTGTTCCCACTTGGAGGAATGTAAACATAGACATTAAATTGCATTATCCTGAGTAAAAAATTTAACCTATAATTTTAAACTTGGCAATTAAAAGTATTGAAAGTAAGAACAATCTGAAAAAACACACTTAATTCTGCCTTAACAAGACATCTCTCAGCAGCTGAGTGCAGTTAACTGAGGATACACACTCTCCTACCTCACTAGTTATCATCTTTGCATCCTCTGAAAATGTACCCTCATAGCCAGCTACAGCTTTCCATCCCTGCCACCAGACTTGCAAAGAAATGAAATGTGAGATAGAACTTGGTCAAATGGAGGGCATTTTGTGTTGCCCTGCACTGATCCTACCAGGGTGCTGAAAACAATGTGGATGGGCTCATGAAGGAATCTTTATCTACACCTGGGAGAGGAAGGGAAGGGGTCTGGTAACCACAGTGAAGTTTGGAAGGGTCGAAAAGGTTAGAAAGCAAAAAGGATGAGTGATGAAGTCTTTGAATGCTTTGATTCCTTTCTACTTAAAAGCATAAAAAGAGTAGAAGGGAATGTTTCCTAGGAAATCTTATTCATTAATAGCAGATAAAATACTCTTTCAATTTTCAAATGTGATGGCACTCAAGATCATATCTGCTCTATAACCTTCCCTGGGACCAAGGTCGGGCTGACAGGCCTGTAGTACCCTTGATCCTCCTTCCGGTGTCACATTGGCCAACCTCCAGTCAACTGGGACCTCCCCGGTTAGCCAGAACTGCTGATAGATGATGGAAAGTGGCTTGGTGAGTGCTTCTGCCAGGTCCCTCACTCAGTACCTGTGGGTGGATCCCACCTGGCCCCATAGACTTGTGTGTAGCGGGTTGCTAACCATCTCCCCTTGAATTATGAGGGTCTCATTCTGCTCCCATCCCTGTCTTGCAGATCAGGGCCCTGGGTACCCCGAGAACAACTGCTCTTGCTACTAAAGACTGAGGCAAAGAAGGCATTAAGTACCTCAGCCTTTTCCTCATCCTTTGTCACTACGATTCCCCCTGCATCCAATAAAGGATGGAGATTCTCCTTAGCCCGCCTTTTGTTGCTAATGTATTTATAGAAACATTCTTAATTGTCTTTTACAACAGTAGCAAGATTACGTTCCAGTTGGGCTTCTAATTTTCTCCCTGCATAACCTCATGACATCCTCATAGTTCTCATGAGTTGCCTGCTCCTTCTTCCCAAGCCATAAACTCTCCTTTTTTCCCCCAGTGTTCCAGCCAAAGCTCCTTGTTCAGCCAGGACGGTCTTCTTCCTCACTGACTCATCTCTTGGCACATGGGGACAGCCTGCTCCTGTGCCTTTATGATTTCCTTCTTGAAGAGTGTCCAGCCTTCCCGGACTCCTTTGCCCTTCAGGACTGCCTCCCAAGGGACTCTGTCAACCAGGCTCCTAAAAAGGCCAAAGTCTGCCCTCTGGAAGTCCAAGGTGGCAGTTCTGCTGAACCGCCTCCCTACTTGTTGAAGAATTGAAAAGTCTATCATTTTATGATCACTGTGCCCAAGACAGCCTCCAACCATCACATCACTCACAAGTCCTTCCCCATTCACAAACAACAAGTCCAGAGGGGCGCCTTCCCTAGTTGGCTCATTCACCAACTGTGTCAGGAAGTTATCTTCCACACATTCCAGGAACCTCCTAGACTGCTTCCTCTCTGCTGTATTGTATTTCCAGCAGACATCTGGTAAGTTGAAGTCCCCCATGAGAACAAGGGCTAGCGATTGCGAGACTTCTCCCAGCTGCTTATAGAATATTTCATCTGCCTCTTCATCCTGGTTGGGTGGTCTATAACAGACTCCCACCATGATACCTGCCTTGCTGGCCTTCCCCCCAATTCTTACCCATAAACATTCAACTCCCTCATCACCATCATTAAACTCTAGACAATCAACACACTCCCTAACATACAGGGCTACCCTATCGCCTCTTCTTCCCTGTCTATTCCTTCTGAAGAGTTTAATCTCCTTCTGTTGATCATATGTGTATCCAAAATGGTTATTATGACCTTCGACTTAGTAAACAAGGTCAGTGTAGAGACTACCTGTACTGAACAGAACCAAAGCTCAACTGCTGATGTCCACCTCCCTAAGAATTCCCATTTCTGTTTCACTGACACTAATGTCAGACTTGATCTAAATCAATCAGGTGATTATACTCCATTTTTTCCTCTTTTGTTATGAAAAATAGCCTCAAAGCTAAGAAAGTTTGGGCCTGTTTTTTTTTTTCCAGAGATTATTTCCCTTTTGATCACAATACTGGGAGATTCAGCCCCATTTCAGTGAAATAAATCATCCAAACAAATCATGGTGTCGAAGTACCTGATGCTGTGAGTGCAGCTATTCTTTTTGTGACAAAAAACAACTTAAACGGGCATTCCTCTTTAAAATATCTTAAAAAGACAAGTATATCTTCAGAAGATCCAGGGAAGTAGCATTTCAGAAGAGACATTAACTGTACTTTCACATAACACAAGCAGCCACCAAAATCCCTACTGTAGACAAGACCTGAAGAGAAACTGTAACACAGTGATTGCTGGTGAGAAGTTCTGCATTAAAACTCCATATATTCTGTCATAAAAGAATCTTGAAAACCTTTCTTGAGAAAATTTAATAGTTCCTCAATCTGGGCAGAGCTTTCAGTTCAAAAGGGACAAAGACCCTGGACTAGGAGAGGGTACAATTCCAGTCAGATCTTACTGAGTTATAATGTTAAAAATTAGCCACTAACCTTCTTTCTGCTTACTTCCCTCAGGACAATTATGACAGCCTCTCAAACTAACATTTGAGCTGTAACAGCAGTTCACCTGTGTCACTACCAAAAAAACCAAGCAGAGAATGTATTTACTGGTAACCAATGTTCAGGTTCTGGACACAGCAGAAAGGCCACAACAAGAAGGAAGACCAAGAAGTTTTGGTTCCATTTAACCTAGTATCTCACTGGTCTCTCGACTGATAGATCCACAGTTCAGCAGAAATACAGGAAAAAATACAAGGGTGAATAAAAAGCTAACTGTGGGAAAAAGAAACACACCCAAAACATTCCTGCTCCTGGAAGAGATTCTGAATCTGTGCTTATTTTTATATGCACCAACAATATTAGCTTTTTGTCTGTATCCTGAAAGTAAAGCTGCCTTAAAACAATCAGCTCTGGAGAAAGGAATGGGGGACACCCAGAAAGTTGCAAAGCAACAGACTAAACAGATTCACAAGGTGCTGGGGCAGGCTGCTGGCTCTGAAGATCTTTGAATCAGGTGGTTTACAGGAATCCTCCTAAGTGGAAAAGCAATGTTGACAGACAGACATCAGGAAACCAAAGATGAGGAGGATCTGCATTTCACCTCTTTATGCTTTTCAGCCTAAGTGAGAACAAGAAAAGTCATGGCTGAAACTTGGATCTGGGACCAGATACACTTTCTTCAGAGTGGAGAAAGATCTGAGGAAGATGAAAACCCAAAGAAGAGAATCTACCAAAACCTTGTCACACAGTTGGAAGCTTCAGGAGAAATACCAAAATGTTAGCTAAAGACCACAAAAGGACAGGGCAGTCCTCTTAAAAGACAGAGTAAGAAAGCAAGTGGTTTGAACAGTTCACTATATCCTGAAAGAAAACAAAAAAAAATATTAATTAAAAGAAGAACAAGGTATTGAGACTCAGAAGCAACTCTGCAAATAAGGCCAAGAGGTCACTGACAAAACTACTTACTCTTGAGTGAACATAGTTTAGAAAAATGCAATGGTGCAAAATGTCATGACTTACATACCACATTTTAGGCATGAAGCATGATGAAGCATCTAGGTGCTCTACAGCGAAGGCTAAAAAGACCTTAATGATACCAGGTTAAGTGCGCTGATTTGGAGAATGAAGAGACACTGTACTGGGAATACTACCTACGAAGTTTGCTCTATATTCTGTCAGCTTGATTTCTAGTCTACATAACATTATTTTAACAGCTGTCAATGTAACACTGTAAATATACTTAAGAGTATGTATTTTATTGATCCCTGATAGGCTAAATGCACCCATTAATGCAGTGGATGGTAGCGATAGGATGCATTTGTCAGAGGGATTACATGCACACCGTGCCAGGACACGTCACCTAACAGCATTTTCAGAGCACTGTGAAACTTCACTATAATAGGGTAAGGAGACTGCAGAAAAATCACTTTTGAACAGGATATAATGGAGTCTGTAGATTCCACAGCAGGATCTGGGTTTTCTGATCCCAGATACTCCGCATATTGCTATGATTTAAAACACTGTAGAAACTAAACATTAGCTGTCAAAAATTTTATTGCAGGAATAAATATCCTCTGTCATTTTAGGAATTTTGGGGTTTTTTTAAGCCAACCATACTAATCACTATTGTCTAAACTGATAGCTACTGGCAATGGCAAAGCTCATCACCTGCAAGCTCCCTTGCCACTGTTCTTTTGGGAAAACTATGTTAAGACAAACAGATGTTTCTGCTGTTTTAAACCAACAGGAAATGGACTGACTTTCTCCCTTTTCCTTTCCTAGAAACAAATACTACCAAAGAAAAATCCTAGCACAGCTGTACTCAACACTTTCTTTATAACAATATGTCTGTGTGGGAGGCAGGCAATGAGTAGAAATAAACAGGCCAGGAGAAGTGAAATGTAGGATGCAGAAGATGAACACAAAGAATTCATTAAAAAGTCTGCGAGTGGATTATTATACCATAATGTTGATACACTAGCAGGGCAATAATAGTGCGATGTACAAGACTTTGCTTTAAGATATGATCTGAATCTTGTCTCAACTGGTAACATACAAGACTGAACCAATTATCAGCTGGCAATCTCAATCCCTTACAAGAGAATACATGTTCAAAATCATCAGAAAACTTCATTAGCAGGAACAGACTGCAGGTTTGGTGGCTAAGTTGCAGCATTATCTTCATGGAAATTTCTTTAGGTCAAGCCTGAGAAATGAAATAATACGGTGAGATGCAGAATTCTTGCTGTCTTTCTGTGGATAAACCAAACACTTCAATCTTCATTGCTGACAAACCAGAACCTTTTACTTACAACAGATTTACATAAAAGAGAGAAAATGCCAGTGAAGCTATTGCATTAGTCTCAATCATTATAGCAGAAGAAAACTTCAAGAAAATTATGAGACAAAACATTGCAGCAAACCTGGTTTTAATTGATTTGTGCTGGAATTACAACATTTTAAAGTCATGTAAAGCTTCAGAATAGAAGAAGGCAACTTTTGAAAAAGGGCTTCTGCTCTGAAGTTCTTATACCGAAACACAAATTCATGCTGCCATCTAATGGTCTAAATCAGCTGTTCCCAGCTGAACAATTAAATTGCTAATCTGAACAATCACTTGCATGACTCTTCAGACTATTCCTTCTTTCCCTAAATTTTAACTCTCTGAAATCCATATCTGTAGTTTAAAATGAAATTACAGTGTATTTAAGGAGATATAATCTATTCTAACCAGACTCTTAAATTTCTATTTCCAAGTAGCTTTTATTTTTTCTTCCAAAAGGGTTTTTGTCCATTTGTCCAAAAGGTTCGGAGGAAGGCAAGGAATGCAGAAAGGAGTTTTTGCAAAGTCAGTCAGTAAACATCTTCATCATCACACTTCTTAATCCATAACATGCAAATTCTAAGGACAAAACTTTGCAACACTGACTGAAAATGCAGGCAAAGCACCTCTGACTCTTTCTGGCCTTTTTAGGGAAGGGATGTTGTACCCTATGGCTGAAGTCTGAAGTCAACCACTGTAGCAAGGTGTTACCCCACACTGCTCCTGACCAAGGGGTTTGTTTTGTTACTAACTCAGCTTAATGCAACAGGCTTCAGAACTGAGGATCCACTTCACCTGGGGAGCGAAGGCACTGATGTCCACAGCCTAACAAGCTTTTTGCAGCAGCAAAATAGTACTTTGTTCAATTCAAAAGCATTTCAGCACCTGCATGGCCTGCCTCTCCTTACTACTGTTATTACCCTACCTAGATATGTCCTTAAAGAGTTTGTTTTTCTGATACTTTTCTCTCCCTCTTCTCTCTGGAGAGAGATTTTTATCTTTTTCCAGTCCTTCCACTGCGATAGTCAGATGACTCCCACTATAGCACTCATAAAATTATTACAATCAACATTACTCAGAGTAGGATTCAGCTCAAAATGCAGATGACTAAATTTGGGTATTTTGTTAATGTGTAGAAACTAAATTGCTAATACAGTGAAGCTCTGGAGAGATGCCTATGAAATACAGACATAATAGTTTATGGTATGACAAACACCATTCTAGACTAGTGACTGCTCTGACTAGACCTTCCACTGGCTATATCGGAAGACTAGGTTTCTGGTGCACAGGCAGAGACTATTTGAGAGGCATCTGAGTTTGGATCTGAATACCACCAGCACTGTAAAGAACAGCACCTAGCTATCTAAACGCAAGCACACAGCACCATTTAAGATGCAGTAACGTACCTAAGACATCTACATAATGTTGCACAGGATTGATCCATGAAAGCACAAGTTTCCTATGAATAGCTGGAGTCCCGGTGTATTAATGAAATGGTACGATGACTGAACCCTGCTTTTAGGGACCCCTTCAACTGCCTATACGTAGCTACACGGAGCCATTTGAAATGCTCTAGGCTATCTTGCCCGGTCTTCAGCTGCCACTCTAGTAAGGGTCTCCTCTAGGTCTTCTGCCAAACCCACTGGTCTCATATGGATGTCTCAAACACCCTACAATTTCTCACGTGGCACTGGAGGCCTATGTTTAGGCAACTTAGTGTCCTCACACCTGCCACAGTACATATGCTTGAGAAAAAATTCTGCTTTGTACGCAGCTGTGCATAAAATCCTCCCCTGTTGCAGAAAGCCTCAACAGAAAACCCCAATAACTGGAATTCAGGAACAGGTAATAGGCTAATCATGTGCCTAAAGTCATGAAAGGACTCCATGGAGTAATCCAAACTTTACCTTTTCCAGGCTACTGGCTGATCTAATCAATATTAAATCAAAGTCTTTCAGATTCAACAACTCTTTATATTATGCACTGGACTACGTGTGCCTCAAAGGGATAATAGTCTCCAAGCAGATGGAGGTCTCTTCCTAGAAGGTAAACGGGGTGTTCAGGCAGAACAGAGGACTTCTAAAGGCCAGGAGAATTTCAGACTTCATTCTCTTTCTGTAAATTAGATAACTGTATAATTGTAGCTGTACTTCTGGAGATAGTCTCAATTGTCTCAACATTGTCTCATGCAGTGCAACCCACTCATTTCAAAATTTGGTTTCTACAGCTGTTCCTCTGGACAGATTTTCCCTTTTTCTTCCCCATAGGACTACGTAACTTTTGTGAAACAAATAAAGCTGGGTGAGGTTGTAGATTGCATTGCTAAGCACTCTTATCAAGTAACACTAGCCTTAAAACTGTTCCTTTTTATGCACATATTTAACTCAGCATCCATTGAAGAAACAAATCTTACATTTTATTTCAAGTCTTTCACCATACAATCTTTTATTAATCTGATCTGATAATTTTAGTAATTTATTCAATAATCGCACAGTCTGTTCTCTTTTCAATCATTAGATTAGAGAACATGTTAGTCCACTATGAAGCTAGAAGTTGCAGATGTAGTTGGCCAAAGATCGTTCCTCAAACTTCCCATTACTATACCTCATTTTTAAAGTGATGATTCAGTATATAGGGCACTGGTCCACAGGGCTGATATACGTAATCTCAAGAGCAACTGAGCCTAAGCAAACAGTCCCATGCAACAACCCAGTATCCAGTGGGGGAGCTGCCTACCCAGTAGATAGGAGTTACAGCCCACATACCCTGTACTTTGTGGCCAGGCAGCTTGGCTGGCTCCAGAAGAGGCAATGATATGCTGCTCCTCTGTTTCTCTGAGTCTGACTTTGAAAGAGCATTGTAAAGAAGTATTCACTAACATCAAAGAAATATGTGCTCAGAATGACAGGGCTGTGAAGAAAAAGAAAACGAGGGATGGTTTGTGCACTCTCACCCATGCACTAAGGAGAAAGGTGATAGTCTTCTCCTTAGTCCATAGTATACAATATAAACGCAAGAAGAAGCAATCCTAAATAAAATTATCTTGAAGACTCAGTGCAGCAGAAACTGTCAAAGTGCACAGAAGCTGCAGTTTATCCCAGCAACACTACCACTTTGCATGACACACTTACAGAACTAGCACAGCATCCAAATTTCTCAAAACCAACCAAGGAACTGCTTTAATTACTTTATTCCCATTCTTTAGCTTGTCATGCTTTTGTATTTTCTTTGTTCATACACTTCACAAGTCTTTTTAATTTTGAAAGCTTTTTTTTAATAAAGGTTTTTCAAACTCTCTGGATTGCGGTGAGACACATTTTAAGGAATTTTATATAATAAGCAAATAACTTCTGAATCCTCCCAAAAAACAAGGGTTGAGTTTTGTGATCTCTTTGACACCACTTCCCATACTAAAACATCAAAAGCTGCTCTTCAGTTTCTAGTGGTTTTGGGTTTTGTCTGAAAACACTTAGTTTGGCTAAGTCTGTAAGATATCGTCTCTGTTTTGTCACCTACAGACATTTTATAATTGAAAATACTTCAAGACAATTAAACTTCAGCAACGACTCCTATTCTAATTGAATTAAAAATAACTTATAATAAACCAAACCCACATTCAACGGCAACAAGGCAAGCTGGATGACCCTCTATTGGTTAATTGCTCTAATTTGGACAGGCATGTTTTTAATTTTTTTACATAGTTTAAGCAAACTGCATAGTCAGGGATGTGAGGGAGTTCAGATTCTAGCATTGGCTACAGATATGAATAGTATGCACTGGGGGTCTCCATCTGGATTTAACTCTATTCACCACCACTCTCTGGGCTCGGCCATCCAGCCAGTTTTTAACCCAGTGAAGAGTCCACCTGTCTAGACCATGAGCCGCCAGCTTCTGCAGCAGAATGCTGTGGGGGACAGTGTCAAATGCCTTCCTGAAATCCAGGAAGACAACATCCACTGCTTTTCCCTCATCCACTAGGCGGGTCCACCTGATCATAGAAGGAGATCAGGTTGGTTAAACAGGACTTGACCTTCCTGAACCCCTGCTAGGTAGACCTGATCCCCCTGTTGTCCTGCACTTGCTGTGTGATCTCCCCCAAGATGAACCTTTCCATAATCTTCCCTGGCACTGAGGTCAGGCTGACAGGCCTGTAGTTCCCCGGATCCTCCTTCCTGCCCTTCTTGTACATTGGCAGGTTTCCAGTCGTCTG
>VZRW01003879.1:265093-293928 GCA_013398125.1 Aegotheles bennettii | reverse complement strand
CTCTTCCCGAGTAGCCTGCCCCTTCTTCCAAAGGTGGTAGACTCTCTTCTTTCTCCTAATTCCCAGCAGGAGCTCCCTGTTCACCCATGCCAGTCTCTTTCCCCACCAGTTTGTCTTGTGACACACGGGGACAGCCTGCTCCTGCATCTCTAACAGTTTTTTCTTGAAAACAGTCCATCCTTCCTGAACCCCTTTGCCCTCTAGGACTGTTCCCCAAGGGACTTTCTCAACCAGTGTTTTAAACAGGTTGAAGTCTGCCCTTCGGAAGTCCATGGTGAGAGTTTTGCTGCCCCCCCTCCTAAGTTGGCTAAGGATCGAGAACTGTACCATTTCACGATCGCTCCGCCCAAGACGGCCTCCGACAACCACATCGCCTACCAGTCCTTCCCTGTTCATGAATAACAGGTCTAACAAGGCACCTTCTCTGGTGGGCTTACTTACCAGCTGAGTCAAGAAGTTATCTTCCACGCACTCTAGGAACTTCTTGGATTGTTTTCTCTCTGGTGTGTTATAATTCCAGCAGGTGTCTGGTAAGTTCTTTGGATCTTTGCAGCTTGCATGTCAACCTGTTTCAACACCCTCTGGGCAATACACTGCCCATATAAATATGCTCTACTGCATGTCAGAGTGTAGTCCTTCACACGCTTAAATCAACCCTTAACTTCCAAAAACACACTCCTGCCCCCTCTCTGGTGAGGATACAAGCTCCTGTGTGACTAGGTGAGGAGGTGTTTAAGGAGAGTTGCAAGTCTAGGACTAACTTCTTCCATTCCTCTCCCCACACAGATTGATTCATTTCTGAGCAGCTCACCTCCCTGTGCTGGAGCCAGGAAACTCAGAGGGACACAAAGGCTGGGGACAAAGGATGGAGGAGGAATCACTGTCAACTCAACATAAATCATCTTAGCCTGACATGGAAGCCAGCCCTCAACTTTGCATACAAATAGCAGCTCTTAGACCACATCGCCATGAGTTACTGAAAGGGATCTTTTGTGCCATTTGAAACACTAGATTTAACTGGTCTAAAGATAAGCCCTGGGATGTACTTCACACTTTATTTTTTTCCCCAAGTCATTCATCTTGCCAGAATCAAAGTTCCCTAGCACAATTTCCTTATCTTAATCTGTAACCTCACCTATTTGAAAAGCACTTCTTTTAAAACAGAGATCAGTAAAGGGAATTTAGTCATTGTGTAAAAAACACAAACTGCTTCCAACCTACCCAGCATATTTTGTATCTGTTTTAATAACAGATAACAATTTATAGTCAGAAAACGAAAAATACTGATTACAGCATATTACCTACATTATTTTTCAACAGTCTATTTTTCAACAGTCTATATGGTCTGCACTTACTTGAGAACTCCCAACAACACTTCTATTACCCAACAGCTAAGGATCAGGAAACAAATGCTAAATACAACATGGCAGTAGAAGATAACAAATGTAACATATCGTACCACAAGAACGTAACACAGTACTACAGCACGTGCTTCATATTTGAGACTTTGCTCACTATTGTAACAGATCCAGAATCCATCTCCAGACTTCCCTCGGAGAGGATGGATAGCAGCTGCACAGCAACCCAACAGGGAGCAGAGCAGGATCCTGTGCATCAGGGAGCCAGTGCACCCTGCAGCCAGCCTGAGCCAGCGTGGGCTGCGCCATGCCGCCGGGCCCATGCCCAGTGTGGCTTGCAGGACAGGGCTGGGCTGCACAAATCCCTTGACTACAGGACAGATTCACTGCAAGAGAAGGGCTCGGTATCAATACTTTTCACTGATAAAACATGCTGTTGGAAATTCCTGATCTGTTTTGGTTTTTTCTTATTTTACAGATTAGACTTGATATCACTTCTGGAGCTCCAAAAGACCTGATCTAATATATTCCTCTGTGGAAAAATAAGGAAAAATGGGAATGAAACCTACTTCAGAGAAAGAAGTTCTTGAGATTGCAAATTAAAACATATATTACCTTAACTTGCTCTCAGAGTGTTGCATTAGATACAAATTACATTTAATCCAGGATGAGCTAAACAGTTTTTCCTATCTGTACTAAAATTGTACAAAAAATAAAGATTCAGATGTTTCAAAAACTTAGAACATAGTGAAAAGTAAAAAAATTGGATGGTCACTTGAAAAAACTGTTCCACCCACTTAAATTTTAAAATCTTTTAATCTATAAGAATTTGATAGTTTAAAACAAAAATTTTGAATACCATCTTCCTAAGAATGACTCCAGCTTACGACAGTAAGGACAGCATTGATGGTGTGCTCTGAACAGAGGTTTTTGAACTGTGAAATAAAGGATTTTCCCTAACCAATCACTGAGAACTAAGGATCTAAAAATAGCTGACTAGGCAGAATGGTTAAAAAAAAATGAAACTTGAGAATGGTTTCAAGCCACTTTTCAAAAGCCCTCCTAGTTTTATATCCAATTTCTAAGAAAAGAGTGCTTAAGTTTTAATGACACAGATTCTAATCACATCACCCAAATCAACAGCAAAGAAAAGCAAAACCTCTCTCTGAAGTTAATGTTCTGACTCCTCGCTGCCACAGTTGTAGAATGTAACTCTAGTATGAACATTAAAAAAATAAAAACTGTTGGTTTACATGTCTTTATTCCTTCTGACGTGCTTAGGGCACCTGTCGTCTTTTAGAAGGAGATTACGTGTGTTTCTAAATAAGGCTGCACAGTCTCTCCTTGGTAAAAATCTTAGGTTTATTTTACTCTGAAAGAACCTACATGTTGATAAAGATTTATAACATATTGATACGCATAGGATAAAAAGCATCAAGTAATAGAAAAAGCACAAACCTCTGATTGTACATGCCCCGGAAATTATAATTTGCTCTGTAATTGGGAATTGGTTTTGGATCTAATGGCCTGTAGATGGCAGGCTCTCCTCTTTTCATAGCCAGACCATTCAGCTCCACTGTTGGAGTTATGCTGCCTGCAAAAAACAAAGCATGCATGTGAGGCACTTAAACCAAAATTTTGTATTGCAAAACACATGCAGAACTGAGATAAGCGGCAAAGAGAGATCTGCGTGATATTTTTTTGCTCTTAAATTAAATAAGAAACACCTACAATAACACTTCAGTTTCTCTAAAAGATGGGAATATAGACGCCAATTTAATCACAAGCAAAGAAAAAGAACATTTAAACATTTATCTCAGTGCATTCTCCACGCAGTTTCAGTAGATTAATCTTCAAAGATGAATGAGAAAGTCAGTGCTATAATCAAGTTGTTTATTCATCTTTCCAAAGTGCTTATAATATATTATGACACTTTCTGAAACTATAAAGATAGAAGTCTTTTCCCACTGAATACCATTAAATAAAACCACAAATAGAGCAGAGAGGACTGAAACAAGCCAGCAGTAATAGGCATTACTGCAGTCATTTAGTAATATTACAAGTTAGAAAACACGCGTTATTTGCAAGACTTGAAAAGTTAAGACTTAAAACTAATGATCTAACAAACTGAAAATACAACTACTGGAAACCAGCGTCACTACAGCCATCTACTGGTGACAGAATACAAAAATAGAAAGCAACCAGCACTTGCCCACTTGCATGGTCTCCAAAATGCCAAATAAAAAGCTTCACTGTGACTTCATTTGTATTAATATTTTTAATTAAAATGTTCAGCTACCATATTGCCTGTATGAGCTAAATGTGCATTTCAATAAAAATGAGTTCATATTTTTTCAAAATATTTTCATAAGAGGTTCAAATGAAGCTAGTCTTAAAACAGCTATAATGAATTTGCCAGTCTGTCATTGAGGCTTTATAGGCTAAATGATGGAAAATTTTAGGCAATACTTATTCAAAAACTTACATAAACAAAAATTTTGGTATTTTCCAGAGTAAGGAATTACTATGAATTCAACTATATAATAAAAATGCAAAATGTCATTTTGATGAGAAGATACCAGTGCACATACAATACACCTTTCTTATAGCAAAATTACTGTTAAGTGATACAATTTTTAAATGAATTCTCTTAAAGCCTATTTCTTTTGTTATCACCTTTTCCTTTTAAGAATATTCTCAAAGCCAAAAAATAAATAGAAGCAGAGCGATAATCTGCAATGTTAAGAATTAAACCCAGGATCCTTTTTTTGTAGAGATGTGAGCCTCCTGCTTTCTAAACAACCAAAGTCACAGTGACTGCAAAGGACTCAGGGCAAATCTAGCAACCTGAGTCTGGAGAAGCAATCTCCAAAGGAGCAAGAGAATACTATCACATCCATCTCAAACAATCCCTAATTCTTAGTGCTCAGGATAATACCCACAAGCTCTAAAGGAAACTTATTCCTGCTTTTTTTCCAACATAGAGAACATTAACCGCAAAATTACTCCATTTTAAGAAAGTGCCTGAAGCAGACTTTTTTTTAAAGGGTGTGGGGTAACAGGGGAATAAAAAGGGAAGAAGGGAAAAGGAGGAAAAAGAAGTGTAAAAAAAGAAAAATATTACTTTTTTTCCTCACCATTTGCTCTCTTTTATATTAGTGTGAAATAAAGCTAGGAATATTTTTTTTAATTTATTTTATAGAACAAGACAGAACAGATCACTGAGCATGTGGCTGAGATGTGTAGAAAGGTGTTGCATGCATAGAAGGCAACCCACAGGTAACATCTCAAAATTAAATATGCAAGACACCAATATACATTCTTTCTATTCTTCGAATAACAGTTTCTAAAGCACAGGTTGCTATGAAGGAAAACCTACTAAGCAGAGATTACCTGTCAAAGTTCTCATGTCAAATCCTGACCTTTTGTTTACACCACATGTAATTGTGGTAATTACACCACACGTGATGCAATTTCACACGACTGGACTGAGTAGAATTTGTCCCTTCCATTGAAAAATTAGTTAAAATAACTCTTCAGCAAAAACATTTTACTATGGTAATAATGGTCAGTTCAACCTGGTTTTGTCCTGTCTGTCTACTGTTGATTGTGTACAACCAGTCTGCATACCTCTGAGCCTTATCTAAATAATCATATTCACTTACTTACAGTTCAACCATCTTGGGTATAAGCATTAAAAATTCTCCTGTGCAAACTCACCAGAGGTTCTTTATTGTATCTTCACACTATCATACTATTCTTCATACTATCATATCTACATGAGAGCTATGTGGATTCTCATCGTCCAACTTAACTGTTATCTTGGTTAACTTAATTAGTGGTATAATACTCAAACAATTCAACAAGATTTCTTTCACAGAGGAAAACGTCATACCTGGATTATTGTTAACATTATTTTTGGGTGGTCTAGGTGTTGGTTTGGGAAGGGTAGTTTCATTCAATGCTTTGCTAGCAGCAGCGTGTTGGGCCTTTTTAATACTGCTTCCTTCAGCTTCCCAGGTCTGTTCTCCGAGAGTCAGCTGCACTGTGAACATCTTCAAACACAAAAAACAGGTAAACACTGGCAAGATTATCACTGTGGATTAGACCAATCTGTACAAAAACTTCCAGGGCTGAAGAGGAAACGTGCTCTCTTTTCATTATATTCAACTCCCAGATAACACATCTGATCCTTACAGTGATCAGTGAGTCCTTATCAGTGAGCAACGTTTGGCCTTTCAAATGACAAAGTAAAATAGCATAATGTTAATGTCAACTATCAAAGAACAGCATAATATTTAAACCAAGTAACAATAACTGAAAACTGATCCTCTGCTCTTGGAAGACTATACACAGGTTAGTTAAGACCATGTTTCTTCCCACATTTGAATGTGTTTAGTCACTTTAACTGTAGCAACCAGGTAAAGAATGCTACTTAGAAAAAAAAAGTAATTTTGTCATAATTCTGAATGGATATAAATGACTGCACACTGTTTGAGGCAGTGGAGAATTTGGCCCAAATAGTTTTACCCAGTTTCTCACACCACCTCAATTTCTGAAAATAATGTGTATTGTTAGGCCAGAGTCACAACTCAAATATGCTCAAAAACATAAAGTAAGAAGGAGAAGAATTATTATCTTTTTGAGCAAAACTGCAGTTCTTTAATGTGGACTCTATAGTGAAGACAGGAACTGTAAAAACTTAAGAGTTCAGAAATGGACTACTGATAAAAGGCATATGTATTTCCAAATCTGCAATAAAGGATTATTTCAAGTGGTATCTATGCTGTGCAAGTTGTGAAGATAAAGCTCAACGCGTATTTAAGATATTAGATAGAGTCTATCTTCTGTATGATACATACATGTTCTGCTTAAATCTGAACATCTAAGAACAAGAAAAGAAAGGGTAAGAACTCAATGTCTTTTCCATATCAATTCCATACATATAAGGCAGGATTTAGTAGTCAGACACACGATAAATTAAGATATACCTACCTCAGAAAACAGACTAACTTACTTCAGGCAACATGAAGAAATCTACATATTAGCGTGAAAAGTATATAAAGTAAAATTTCAATTTCTGTAGTTATTTGCTCCAAACTATTCAAACTTGCTAGATCCAGGACCAGGTATCTAGAGATGGGCATGATGGACAACCTTTGAATTTGCGTTTACATATATTTTCATTTAGCATGTACTTGCAAACAGGCATTTGAACACAAGTATGTATGTGCCACCCAGCTCAGCCCTACACACACACAGAGTGCATAGGAACTGAATGCTATAAATACATACTTGTGTCTTAATTACAGGTTTGAGTTTTGGCCTACTTTAATTTTCAGAAGCACAGTGCAAGTCCCTGTATCACAGTTCCTATCACCATGTCATTTTTTCTACAGCAGTCATGACAACTTTCTCCCAGACAAGGGGGAAGAGAGAAAGAGGCTCTTAATTTTGCATTCTGTCAAAGCCTACCCCTACCTTAAAGTTAAAATGGGTATTAGAGCCAAATACCCATACTTATATAAATTACCTACAAACATACATCCTTATTACTAAAAGAACTGAAATTTGATTTCTGGTTCTGGAGTTTTTGTATTTTATATTTTGCAAGAAAGTATCAGTGTAGTATTTTTATAGCAGTAGAATAATCTTGAATTTCAATAAAAATATGATAACAGCTACTTATCTAGCTATAACTTTCCTCTTAGTGCTTAGAGCAATAAATAAGAATTCAAGATAATAAAGGGCTTGCTCAGTAGATTTCTATAGTTAGAGCTCTAACATTCTCACTTAGCCCATGTGACAAAAAAACTCCTGCAATAAAACCACACATAGTAGTAGGCGGGTATTTCATTTAAGGAATAAAACTGCCTAAAACCAAAATCTGAAGCAGCAACTGAAGTACTCAAGTTCTGCAAGACAGAGATGACAGTTCTGTTATAGATTGAGAGGTATTTCTTACCAGTTTTCTGAGAAAGTCTGTATTCCTTATGTCCAACCTAATTTACCTGATGGCTAGCAAGTGGATATGCACGGGCCACTGTGCTTGTCTTCCCTCTGTTGTGTTCCTAAGGTCAGTCTCTCTTAGCTCTGGCAATTCTTTTCTCCTCACTTCTTCATGTAGAACTTTCTCTTCCCCATCCCAGCCTTTTGAATTGCTATGTCCCTTACCCTTTGCTCTGATCTCTCTGCCACCATCCACTTTCTTTTGCCACCATTTCTTTTAGATTTATCTTCTGAGATGCCAATGACATAGAAGCACAGAAGAAACGATCAATCTGACTAACGTACTCAAAAACATAATTTGTGATAACACAGACTTTCTGATTTTTCTTATAATGAAGAATCCACCTGGTGGGCAGACTCCTAGAAATCCTAACTGCACTCTGGCAGGAAGCTCCACTTCTCTCCCAGCTCCGCTGTTTCTAGTTTTCCATTTCACCCCAATTATTAAAATTTACTTTCCAGAGACAACTAGAAAAAAACCCATAAAAATTCACTAGCATTTGTGGTGACGACAGACAGCTGTCATGTAGAGCGTGTCTTGGAAAATCTTGAAAACCACTGGTAGACAGGAACAGAGTATGTCCAGGAGGAAAGCAACGTGAGATGCTCCTTAACTGGCAAAGAGCAGCATTAGATCCTTCAAGTCATGCTTTCTAGGACAAATTCAGGTGTTTCACATATTCTATCAAGTATATCATCATGTTACTAGCAAGACTTACTAAACTGCTAACACAGTCATAATAATTTCTACGTCTCTGTTTTCTGTAGGTTAAAAGTACGTAGGTCTGAATAATCTTATTAATAGCACTCTTGATTTTCATCCCCTTCCCTCTTTTGTTGTTCTCATTTGTTGCACAGATCAAAATCAGACTTACTATTCTTCTGAGACTACAGAGCACATATCTTTTTCTTTTGACCATTTTGAGTGTAGTTAAAAATAATAAGTTAATCGAAAAACTGAAAAATTCAGAAATCCATTGAAAATCTGGCTTTCAAAAGTGCAGCTAATGCAGGCTCAAGTCATTTCAATTATATTAGTTCCTTTAAAAGTAATAACAAATACACATGAACTATTTCTTATCCTGCTAAAATTTAACCTACAGTAGGAATGTAATGTAACTTGAATCTCTTATTGCTAAGGAATACGACCAGTCAAAAACACTCTTTTTGGTACAACCAAAGCACTTCTTATTTCACAAGAACTGAAAAAAGGAAACAAAATAAATATAAAACACAACAGTGAAAATTACCATTAAGTGCAATAGATTTAACATGCTGCAACCTAAAACCAACCAACCAGTGACCATGTCCTGTGGTACCAAATACCTCCAGGAAGGAGCAGAGCACTTCAATTTTCATTCACAATGAGAGTTCCTAAAAGTCTGCTGATTTCCAGCAGCCCTGCACCTGCCGATATAATTTCCACCACCATAAAGGATACACGAGCACCAGCCAAACCAGAAGGTCAGTGATTTGCACCAACTCTGAGCTAGCTAACAACATAACGTGTGACTGAGAAACAAGGGGCAATGGCAGAGAGACAGCCCACAACTAGCTGAAACTGCTACTGATCTGCAGTGTGACCCCGCTGTCTTATGCAGTTTTGCCACTCTAGAAATACTGAGTAGAAAGCAGCTATTAATTACACTATTGTCTCTCTCAAGAGTTTTTCAGGCTTTCTTCTCCTCTCCCTGATTGCTCCTAACTAGGGAGGAAATTAAAAATTAATTCTGAAAATTATTATCATGAAATATTATCATATCCCTCTGTGTTCCCCATCATCCAAAAGCATCCTGTACTTATGAAATTAAGTTGGACATCTAAATTAATATGAGAACTGACCAGAATTAACCGTCAGTTCTCTACAAATTTCAATGCTATCATCATAGGAGGAGTCTTAATATTACCGTAAACCTGAAAGTTGCACAGAATTTAAAGGAAAGAACAGTAACCAAGTTTGTGCTCCATACTGCAAGATCCAAAGATACTGTATCAATGCAATCAACTTTATGGACACAGAATCATATCAATAAGCACTTCAAAAAATGACGCAAACTAGCTTTGTCATCATCTGCACTACCATGAAACAAATGCAGAGGTGGTTACCAGAGGCTTGACAGCTGCAGAGAAGGATTCGTGCAGCTTAAAAAGCAAATGCTCCATAAAGATTAAGAAAGGGTGGTGATATCCTGGAAAGACCTTCACAAGGGCTTGTAGAGACCAACAAATACGAACTCAAAGGTGGAAGTCAAAGTAAGGTACAAAATGATCTACTGGGCTTCAAAGAAATACAGACATACTTTCTGAAAGCTTAAAAAGAAAAGAAAGCAAAATAAAGAAGAGTAAGAAACCCTTACACTGGAAATGTGGCTGTGTTTGACAAGTACACTTGTCCAGACCATGACATTATCTGTTCAGCATTTAAGGTATGGCTCATCACCTGGAACTGTGACCTTACCTTGGCATGAGCAGGCCCTCTTTCATTCAGAAGCTTATACTGGGGTTGAATTCTATTGAAACGGGCTAACTCATTTACCAGACACATTGGAGTTTTCTCTTTGGGGTTTGCCATGTTATCTTGGAGAGGAGCTGTAAATAAAGAGTCTGTAAAGTTTTTGTGGAGAAATGTATTCTTCACAACTTCGCAAAGCTTTGCAAAAGCAGCAGCATGCTTAGAAAAGAAAATACTTTGGCTAAAAAATAATTTTTACACATATGCTAAATACAATGTTTAAACACCATTTACGTATTAATCATATGAGCATACACATTTTACAATAACAATTTTGATTACATGCAATTACAAAAATATATGACTATTTCTCTCCAAAATGTCTCTACAAAAGATCACCATGTAGGAGGACATATACATATGCTACACGTTCTATGTCACCAAAGCTTACTGTCAGGAGTATACTGGTTCCAGGAATTGACTACTGTTTCAGAATGGTTTCTCAACACTTTGAAGCAGAAGTGGATAGCATAAGAGTTGCAGGATAAATATAGCAGATGAAACCCTGTGGTCCCTGCTTGCTTGTCCCTGCTTCTTCCCAGTGTTTCAGACTTTTCTCACAATAATAAAGTCACTCTCAGAGCACTCCTAAAGAACATCTTTCCTCCCCCCTTCAAGGATTTTGCTCTGCTTTCCTCAGACTACTTACTTCATGTATACCATCTTACTAGTTTTTAACTTTCTGCTGTTTCTTTTTCACTTATTTGTATTTATCCCTAACATATCCTGTCATTCCTTGCTGAATTTTTTAGGATAACATTTCTGTAATTTATACCCATTTCAGCATAGGAACTACAGCATTTATTAGGCTTAAAAGGAAACACCAAATACTGCCAAACTCTCTGAAGACATTCTGTTCTAGGAAAGAGAAATACACTTGGAGACCTTCCTGCACCACTAAAACTTCTCTATAAAAGATACGCTCAGAATTTGACAAAATAGACGTGTTCTTTTCTGAGCTTTTATAACATTGATCAACACTTCACTGTAAGTCTGAGCTCAGTTAAAAAAAACAACTTAGGAATCAGGCTATTCAGCAAAAATATTTTTGTACAGGATTTTTTTTCTTTATTTTAATCCTTTTCAAGACATAACTTTTTACTTTTTTTTTTAATTAACAAGTCACCAAAAATATTAATTTGAACACCTAAGAAAATATACCTGGACCAACTTACCTGGTGAGTTACTCGAAGGTGCAGCATCCCCAAGACTGGCAGTAGGACTGCTACAGCTGGCAGCCGATTCTGAAATGGATCCATTCATTGAGGACGGCAGACCCAGTGTATTCGTAGTTGTAACTGGTAGGGGTAGCACCATAGGGGACATGGTAGGTCCGGACAGGTTTGCTGTAGTCTGCATCTTAACTTGTGCCATTGCCTATCACTGCAATAAATAAATTACTATGAGCAGGGCAGTTTGCATTTTGAATGTCAAATGCCGATAGTGATATTAACAACACTTCTCTTTAGCTTCTGGATCTGGGTTACAAAACCATACACAAAAGTCATGCCTCTGCAAACATTACTTCTAAACTGATGCACAGAGAAGCAGAGCTCACAGTCAAAGAACACCACTAGAGCACAACCCACACACTGTGACTCCAGGTTCTGCTGCTCAACTATGGGGTGACCCTGCCTGAAAGACAGCAGGAAGAATGATTATTCTAGAATAAAATTCCATATAATTATTCTGCGCACGAGATTAGCACCTGCCAACTTCATGAAGAAAGGATGCCTTTGCAACAAAATGCCATGGGAATCTTTTGCCATAATTTTTCCAGTAAAGTGCACACAGAATACCAATAAGGCCACAAGAGTAAAATCCTTATTTTTTCTGCCTGTTACCAAACCAGAAAAGAGAAAAAATAAGAAAACAACCAACCAACAAAACCACCAAAGAAGCAAGTTCTGAAAAACCACTGCTTACCCAGTCAACAGGTGGAGCACTTCAATCCTTGTATAAATTACTAGTATAAGCATCAGGATTTCCTAAACTCGTCTTTACTCCAGTGCCAAAATCATTTACCTGGAATATGCCAGGTACTAATTATCTCCGTTCATCTGCCCAGATAAGTTTCTTTATTACCAATATCTGTTATCTGGCTAATTCTATACTTGTAAACCAGTCAGGGTCAGGGCACGGCTCCTTCATACTGTTCACTGAGAATGTGCTCCTTGGCAAAATTTTGGCTACTGACAAAAAACTCTTGGAAGAACCACACAGGAGCAGTCCAGAGACCAGCAAGTACCTCAGGCAATCCACCCAAATAAGTGAGGAAGCAGCCATTCTCAGTCCTCCAGGGAGAAGTCTTGGGCTTCTCCTTTTGGCAAGCAGGAATGATGTGTTTAATTCAGTAGCATGTACATAGACTATTTTTTAGGGTTCATACACATGATGTGATCTGTACAGAGCAGATAGAGAGACAAAACCTGTAAAAGCCAACAAAAAGCCTGGGGACCTAGGACCTCTCCCAGCACCAACTCTGGTTCCTCCGGATAAGGCGGAGGAGGACAGGAGCCCAGCTCTTCTCCACCACAGGCAGCACCCTTACCACTAAGTTCTTTGCTACTTCTGCTGGGGTAATTCTCTCTTCCTAAGGAAAAATCCCAACCAACACCCAGAAAACTTCCTAAATAAGGTCTTATTGAAATGACTACAACTGTATAAAAAATTCTGATTACATTGGTATCTTTGCCTCCCCCTAAATCCGTTATAAAATACCCAAGTACCTCTACTCAGAGGGACAGTATTGTTGGATTAAGATCCCAAATCACTTGGACATGCCAAGGAGTGTAACGACTTTAGCACAGTTGCACTAGTATAATGAAAATAATAAATCCTGTTACTGTGACTCTGTGCTTTGGAGAAGAGACTGGAATGCTGAGGAAAGACTGACGACTTATTTAAATCTCTGAAAAGGCAAAAGTAAAAAAAAAATAAAATTTGAAGCTGAGATGCAATCACTTGCCCTTCTCATAAATATTGTAAGTAAAATGATAATAGTGAGAGATTTAAAAAATGTATGTGCAGTCAGTTGAGATACATCAAAATACTTCATGGGTTGAAAAATACAGACTAAATTCAGACTATAAAAATCCTACTGTCATGTAGCAGCAAATATCATACAATACAAAAGTACTGTTAGAAGGACCTAACTTAATGACTGACAATGTAACTATAGAGTTCTTTGGTATACTAAATGCTTAATTCTGATTTTAAATATATCAGTATAGATCAGAATTAATTCAGTAACTTTCTTAATTGTAAACATCAAAGATGATGGCAGAATGATGCCATGTTTATTAAATATCTTTGAAATGAAACCAACATAATAAGAAATATCATAATAATCTTTAAGAAACTTCTTAGAGTATTTACAGCATTTTAGCTTACAAACATGAGTACGAGAAAGCCATCACGCATATAATACTGTATGAGATCCTATTGAACACCTATCCTCAGGCCCTGCCAGTTGTGAATTATCCTTCCAGCTTCCAGTATTTTGAAAGTTTTTTCTTCTTTCCAAGAAAGCAGTACTTACTAATAAAATAATGCATTCTATAGTACTGCTGTTCTGAAGGGATAAATCATAGTATTGATCCTTTTTTATTAAGGATAAATAAAAATCAGTTTGTGTAGTATCATGGAACTGTAAAAATGAACAAGATAAAAAGCTTAGGAGAAAAAAGACACTCCTTGTCTTGCAGTAAAGCACGTAGGAATTAAATAGTAAAATCAGAATAAAATCATAACATATTAAGTACTGGGATCTTCTTAACTATGTAAAGCTGCAGAGCTCCTACAAGAAAATACAACTATTTTGTAAATTAATCTGTAAAAACAAAGATGCCTAGGAGGTAAATGTAACTGTAGGGACTCTTACGCACATGAGATCAAGACAACAGAGAATATAGTTGATACAGTGCTGTCATGTCATTTACACACTATCAAGCAAATAATTTTTGATGTCATGACAAAAAGAGGACAAAACCTATATGCTCCACCTTCTCTTTAGATTTTTTACACATATACCAGTTTTGTACTATTTTATAAACAGTGAAGCAAAAACATTTTGTGGCCTCCAGCCATGAGCACAGACCAGTTTGTTATTACACAACAAAATGTAGGACTTGAAAGAGAGAGATTTCACTAAGATGGTCAGAGATGAAAAGCAGTTGTAGAATCAAAGTATTTTTAAATCTTCTACCTGAATATTTTTGTAAAATCTGGCATATACAAAAGGGGTGGTTTATTTAGGTTGTTATGAGTATGATCAGAAAAGCCCCCATACTTCATTTCAGGTGGTTAACCCAACTCATGTCTAGGAAAACGTGGCACCCAAGTGTCTCCAGAGGAGTTTCCCTCGCTGCCAGGCAGTGCTTACAGACGCCTGGATCTCTCAGAAAGCTGGACTGTGCAGCTGTGACTGCCAGCTTTGTGTCTATCGAGCTGCCAGCTGCCATGACGAGACACCTCAGCAACCGTGCTTCTTCCAGTCTTAATCACGCACATTTCTACCCAGTCGAAGTCCACAACTCACAGTGCTGCCATTTTTGTAATGTGCTGTTCCAGAGCTTACAGTGACTTCTGAAGTGCTGCAATGCTTTTTCCTCTCTCACTCTAACCTGCACAGCTGCATTAGAGATGTGACAGAAGACATTTAAAAGGATGTAAATATACTCTAACTGCATTTTACTTCATTTCCACTTTTGGAAGCACTTCCTACACAGGCAATTACACAGGTTGCAATGAACAGCTCGTAATAACTTTCTTGTCCAACTAGGTATAAGCTGTGAATTTTTCTCTCACACTAAAAAAAACCAAAACAAACTCACATTAAAACCCCCTCAGGTTTTAAAGTGAAAATATTGCAGTCAAATATTCCATTAATTTTTCTCGTAAGTTAAGAAGCACAACATTGATTTATGTATATTCACAGATGCAGAATATTTATAACAACTGGGAATACACTTGTGTCATGCGAACAAGCACCACACAACATAAAAAATTAATTATATTTTTTCCTGATGATTATAATTTCTTGTACTTTTCTGGAACACAAATCACTTCATATCCTTAGATCTTATGACATAAGATATGAAATAAATTCTAAGAATCATTTCACCTGAGCATATGCCACACTAATTAAATAAACAAAACCAAAGTAGGTAAGACAACACAGGTGGAAAATACGAACAATGAGTTTTCAAGTTAAACACACTTTCACAATGTTGAAAAATTGAAAAAGCAATACCTGACTTGAGACACAGGTTGTTGTATGAAAAACCAACAGCTGGAGAAACTAAGGACCTGAACAGCTGAAATGAAAGACTGGACTTCATCTGTGCAAAAAGTGAAAATGCATATAGAATCACAGAATCATCGAGGTTGGAAGAGACCTTCAAGATCATCCAGTCCAACTGCCTACCTACATCATTACTTAACCATATCACCCAGCGCCACATCCAGACACATCTTGAACACCTCCAGGAACAGTGACTCCACCACCTCCCTGGGCAACCTATTCCAATACCCAATCACCCTTACAGCGAAAAATTTTTCCTAATGTCTAATCTGAATCTCCCCTGCTGCAATTTAAAGCTGTTTCCTCTTGTCCTTTCATTATGGGCATGGCAGAAGAGACCGACCCCCACCTCAAATACAACCTCCTATGCAGTAGGGTGCTACACTTTCACACTACCCTGTTGTACAACCTGACACACCAAATCTAATCTGTGTACAAGTATGTAACACAATGCATACTACGTACTTGTACTACATATTTGTGAAGTGTATTACAAAGGTAACAACCGAGGGCCAGCTACTGCCAAGTAAGAAAAATTAGTTGACATAGCTTGTATCTCATATATCCAAGACTTTCGCTTACACATTCTTACTGGTGCCTATTTTTCACAACTATATCCCATTGATGATGTCTGGTCCTTTTCCACAAAAATGCTACCCAGCAACTTCCAGCCTGTGTTGTTTGTGAATCTGACCGCTTTGCAGTTAATGAGACTTTGTCCTTGTCTTCCTTGAATTCCCTTATTAAAAAAATAAATAAAAAGAAAAAAACCTATTGTTTCAATTTTTCCAGATCACATTGAATTCTAATTCTATTTCTACAATGGTTGCAGTCTCCTCCAAGCCTGCTTTATAGCATCTACAAATTTAATAAGTGTACTGTTTCATCTACATCATCAATGAAAATATTGAAAGGTACAGGAACAGCATTACAATAGACTGGGAGCAGTGTCTAAGCAGGCAGCATCTCAATGTTTTTTTCCAGACCCACCCCTGCTTTGGTTAGCAGCTTGTTAATGCAAAAGACCCATGTCATAGCACCCTAATAAACCTAGCATCTTCCTAATTAAGGAGGGTTTGATTTTAGTTTTGGCCTTAAAATTCCATTAAACTCTCCATCCTCCTATTCTCTTGATGTTACTTCACTCAGTTACACAAAAGCATACAAACTGCCAAAAGGCAAAATGTATTTTTGCATGCCATTTCTCACATTAAGGTAAATACTTGTACATATATGTACATCAATATAAAAAGTACTACAGAAGTCCTAAGGTTTCTGTAATATCTAGCAGCTTATTTTGGGATGACAGAAAACACACAGCTCTGCATTACCTTCAGAGCAGCTGTTAATTCAATCTTTTCTGTTCTGTAAAATCAAATAACTAGATAGCCACACAGTAGCAGTTTAGCAAGAGCATGACTTAAAGCAAGTCAATAGATGGTTATCTAGAATTACTGGCAAATTTTTTCTTATTTACACATTTTAAATAGGCAAAATTGACAAACTACGGATGAAATCACTCAGGATCTCTACATAGGACTGTTTGGCCTCCTCATTTGCTCCTCATCAATTTGCTGCTTCTTGCCTTACTAGGCAAACTAGTGGTTTGTCAACAGCCAACCTGATCTAATGACTTGCTGCCCATAGCAGGGGACAATCCCATCTCCTGCCTTCCCTACAGCAGAAAGCTAATACTTTTCTGTCCATTCACGTCACCAAACCAGCTCACAGGCAGATGCAGAGGAAGGGAGGGCCACAAACTCCTGACCTGGAGTGGGTGTGAGGAATTAGCCCTTTCAACCCCTGCTCATCAGCTTAGCTTCACTGTCAAATCACACACTGAAGTTCAGCTCCTTCCCACTGTTTCACTCAAAACCCACAGCTCCTCCCCAACAATTCCATTTTCAGAAGTCTTAGCCTGTTTGGGGTTTTTTAATTTTATTTTTACAGTGCCCTACACTAGAAAATCCTAATTTCAGCAGAAATCTGGACATAGTTACTGGCTAATTAACAACTAAGTAATACATGACAGCAAGTGAAGCTAGGCCTTAAAAGCATTTTTACTTTCCTGAAGTATTAAGGGAGAAGGGGGAAAAAGCCCAGGAAGGTATATGGGAAAAAAGAAGTCAAGCAGGAAAGCAAACAGATCGAAAATCTGCACTCAGAATACTTTTCAGCCACTTCTTCAGACAGCAGGCCACTCAACTTCCCTTTTGAATTACTGCACAGGAAAAGCACATTAAAAACAAACAAAAAACCCCCCAAGAACTTAAGACTCGAGAGACTGAGCTAGAAACTACTTCATCCTGCCCCAGGTGGCCAAGAAGGCCAATGGCATCTTGGCCTGCATCAAGAACAGTGTGGCCAGCAGGACTAGGGCAGTGATTGTCCCGCTGTACTCGGCACTGGTGAGGCCACACCTCAAGTGCTGTGTTCAGTTTTGGGCCCCTTACTTCAAAAAAGACTTTGAGGTGCTGGAGCTTGTCCAGAGAAGGGCAACAAAGCTGGTGAAGGGACTGGAAAATATGTCTTATGAGGAATGGCTGAGGAAGCTGTGGCGGTCCAGTCTGGAGAAGAGGAGACTCAGGGGGGACCTCATTGCTCTCTACAACTACCTGAAAGGAGGTGGTGGTGAGGCAGGAGTCAGTCTCTTCTGCCATGCCCATAGTGAAATCACAAGAGGAAACGGCTTTAAATTGTAGCAGGGGAGATTCAGATTGGACATTAGGAAAAATTTCTTCACTGTAAGGGTGATTGGGGATTGGAATAGGTTGCCCAGGGAGGTGGTGGAGTCACCGTCCCTGGAGGTGTTCAAGAGGCATTTGGATGTGGCTCTGGGTGATATGGTTTAGTGGTGATGTAGGTAGGTGGTTGGACTGGATGATCTTGAAGGTCTCTTCCAATCTTGGTGATTCTGTGATCTCACAGACTTCTTTCATCATAAAACTATCTTGGTTCTCCAATACTATGTTGATCCAAGATGTTACATGAAGCATATAAATCTCTAAAATCAATGACCAGATTATCATTACTTGGGAATACATATAATTTACATGTGTCACTAATTCAATCCAGTTCTAACAACTCTTTTTTTCAATAGCTTTGTGTAATTTTGAAAAGAAAGGAAAATTTCCAAACCAGCCCAATAAGGCAACAAATTATGGAATCAAAGACTAAAAATGAAAGACTTTCTTAATCAACAAAATGTCCAAAGGTGGGGGGTTTTGTTGCCATTTAATCATGATGTGTTAGGGGGCTAAAACAGAAAACCCTTACCCTGCACTTGAGATAAGATTGATACAACTTGAAATGCACAGTATATGTCCCAAAGCAATCAAATATAATAAACAAACATTTTGGACGAGGTATATTACTTAAGCCATCACAGTAAAAGACAAGCAACTAATATAAAAAACACATCATCTACAAGGCCATTTACACACAGTGTCTCTCATACCAGAACAGTACCTGTACCGTATGGCACTGATGTACAGTGAGATTCAGGTAAGGTTTAAAAACACCTATTATTTATGTTTCCAAATATAAGCAAGGTGTCTAAACTTCCGCTGGGGTCAAAGGAAATACAGTATGGAACACAGTAGTGCACCCATGTTTCATCAGTGCCGTTTGAGATGTCCTAAGATACCACATCTGGACACCAGCATATTCCATCAGCTGCTGCTTCAACAAGCAGAAGTCCTCTCCCAGAAGACACGTGCCACATCTGACACTGCAAATGGCAAATGGTTCAGATAAACCCCAACATGAAAAGGCAATGAAATGGCAATAATGTACGTGTTTAAATAAACGTGTTACGAAGGGACCTCGAAAGATCATCTGGCCTAACCCCCCTGCCGGAGCAGGGTCACCTACAGTACATCACACAGGAACGCATCCAGGCGGGTTTTGAATGTCTCCAGTGAAGGAGACTCCACAACCTCTCTGGGCAGCCTGTTCCAGTGCTCTGTCACTCTCACAGTGAAAAAGTTTTTCCTGATATTTACATGGAACCTCCTATGCTCCAGTTTAAAACCATTGCCCCTTGTCCTATCATCAGTCATTACCGACAAAAGCCTGGCTCCATTTACTGACAAAAGCCTGGCTCCATAATGAAATGGCAATAATGTACGTGTTTAAACAAACGTGTTACACCACTACTCAGCACAGCCAGTGGACCTAAGGAGTTATCCCAAGTAATCAAAAACTAGGCTTGTAATTTAGGATTAGCTAAACAATGCAGCTGAGCAGCAGCTAAAGGCTACACAGGCTAACTTAGTGTCTCAGACTGCACCAGAAGCTGAAACACAGGCAGCTGAAGCCTGCCCAAGGTCTACTGCCAAACCTGCCTTCGAAAAATAAGTGATCATGGACCTTATTAAAACTAACAGACACAATTACAGAAACAAATAAACTCCCTTGCAGAGAGGTTCCCCACCTAATATATTTGCCTACAATGGGTCTTTTTGTAAGGAATGGTGGAAAACACAGGCGTTAGGGCACTGACTGTAATTGTGCACATTTGCATGTGCAAGAGCATAAAAACTTGCAACAAGGGAGACTTAACATAAAGTGGAGCACACTGACAGGCAGGAACGCAACTCTTCCCTTGCTTCCCTGGCAACAGCAAGGCTGACATGAAAAAGCTGAGAAAGAAGCAACTCAGGCCACAGGGCATCTTACTACATACAGCAAAACTGAACAACCCCAGACTATACACAAGGCCAATTTTCTTTTCTAACAGAGAAACTATAGTCAGGTCCTGTGTGTACAATGGACAGCCACTTGAAGTCTCAAGTGCAGACTTCACAGGCAGACGTGAAACAGAGATCTCAACTAGAGAAACTATTAATATTAGTCTTGAACCATTATGGAAAAAAAAGGATTTCTATTCTCACAAAATAATCTCAATAAAAACAAAGATCACTGAAGCAAAGGCTGAAACCAAACAAAAAACCCAAACATCCAGAAATCCTTTAGAGAAGACAGTCTGCAACCAGAGCAAACACTTCTTGGGGATAGCTGTTTGGCATCAAGGAAGATCAGGAAGCTTAATTACAAAACTCCCATTTGAAATGACAAGGGAGATCAACTGGACTATCAACTCAAAGACTTCAGTGCCAGAAGAAAACTAAAAGGCAAGGAAAGTGAATCTGTTGCATCAGAAACTGAGACAGGTGGGTATCTCAGTGCTTTTTAACATGTTTACAATCCAAAGCTCAAGGGGGAAAGATTAGGCTTCATATAGATGTCCACTACTTTACAAAGATAAACTCATCACAAAGTTTGTCTCAAGTTATTGTTGCTGTCCAGAAAACAGAGATGATCAAAAAGCCATGGAAATTTCCAACAAGCAGTATGTGCTAACCCAGTTCTCATGCTGCCACAAATTTTATGCCCAGAAAAGAGACTGAACCAGCCAGACAGAACATTGCTTCAGACACAGCCATCAGTTTCACCCAGCCAGAACACCCTAAACTATGAAAATGTGAAGCTCCTCCATGAAACAGCAAGGCGGTCAGAGTCTTCTTTGTGGAAAGTCTTCCACATCCAAAATCCATCATGATTTGAGGTATATCCAAAAAAATAGTTTATAGATGCCTATACAGTCTTACAGATCAGAAGCAGGACATCATACGCACTCCCCAGCACTAGAGGGTAATAACTTCTATGTATTCCTTTAGTGCAACTGGGAGCAACCACTAATCCAAAGGAAAAAGCTGGCTGTGCGGTATTGGAACTCCTTAGATCTCTTCCTTACCGTGACTGTAAAATACCTACAACTTCTTGAAGACTTGTATTGCCCCACTCTGCAATACACAATCCTATCTGTAATGTTTTTGAAAAGATGACCACACCTGGTCCCACAATCCTGGGAGAAGGGAGAGTAAGACAAGTAAAGGGACATTCTAGGCAACACTGACACATACTAAGCTGAATTCCCAGGGCTACATCAAAATTTACCCCCACAAAACGTATCAGAAAGGTTCAAGGACACAACTAACAAATGTAGTGACTCCAGAAATTGTGAATACACAAGCCGAGATTATAAAAGTGTGAAACAACTTATTTTATTCTATTTATTATTTTTTTTTTTACTTTCTGGGATAAATCATTCAAGTGCAACCATTTAAATACTCCACTGAGACTCAAAGGGTTATATGGAAATGGTCATTAGTTGCCATCATATACAGAGGTCATCATACCATCTTACTGTAGATGATGGGCAGGTAAACCACACTTGCCTTAAGGTAAATAAAAATGAGTTGCCAAGATTTTTCATGAAGAAAAACAGCTGAAAAGAAGGTAAGCCTAAGAATCAATCATCAGCTTAAGAGTGCAGAAAGAGATTAAGTAATGAAAAAAAAAATAAATGACTCAGACTTGACACAGTGCCACTAGACTCGTTTGCATCAGAGCCATCACTGGTTCCTTATTTGTGATCCTGGAGTCTGATCAGTGCTCCTTCCAAGAGTTCAGTTTCTTATTTAATTAGTATTTTTACATGTCTCTCATATATATTTCTAAAAGCTGTATTTTTTTCAATTTGTGATAGCAACTAGTAGTTATATTCCTAACATCTCAAATGAGCTTTCACTGACTTCTCCGATCATTTGAAGTATCAAAGTTTGGTGAAGTAGCAGAATCATGCCTTTTTCTTTGAGGTTACAGCTCTTGATACTAGCCCTCCTGATAATGTCATTACTCTCCTATCATTAACAGCTACAAGATCCTCAGAAAAGGTGGTTTCAGGGGACAAAGCGGCAGGTATTCTGCTCTGTTGTTAGAAGGAGATAGAATTCTGTTTTGTGTGCCTTTTCTTGTTCTTCACAAGTGTATTAAAACAAAACCAGTATTTCACAACAAGAGTGATGAATGCCCACCCTGAAGTCTCCCACAGTTCCCAATAAGCTGCAGCTGGGGTCAAATCGCCATCCCTCACTCACTAATCACTCCTGGAGTTCCCCCTTCTCTCAGCTCTCCCAAAGACATGCTTTGCGATGCTTGGATACAAGAAAATTTCGACATACAGCTCATGAGACAAGCTCCCTCATCACTGGGGGGCAGGATGGCATCTCTGTTCATAGGCGTAGAGTACTTTGTCAGATCAGGAGTTCTGCAATGAGTTCAAAGAGCCTCTTTTAAGTGCAGCTCTTCTCAGACGATGAATAAAGGTAAAAATAATTACTGAGCATTGGACTGGGTGTACCAAGTTCTCTGACTGAAGAAAAGCACAGAATCTAAGTTTTCAACTGGAGAAAATGAATGGTTTAGAGGTGCTGTGTTTGGGGGCAAGGTCATGAACTGTTGCAAAACTGATGACACAAGCCTGGCTCAACAACAACAAAAGCAAAGGGTCCAAAAATTCGGGAAGTGGACAGATCACATGTAGCCAGTGGTGACCTGGGGCCACTAACATTGGACTACAAAAACAAGATGGGAAGACACATGCACCTGGAAGAGTTTAAGCCAAAGGGAACAGAGGTAACCAACTCAGCCACATGCAGCAAGCAGCTGTGAATGCAAACTCCTCAAGCATCCTCAGAACGAAAAGAATAATCAACAACTCAGCAAAGTACACGAGGATGGTAATTGCCTATTGATTCCTTGCAGTAAACCCATGCTTTGGACCAAAATTATGCAGTTGTGCAGTGAAAGATAGTCAAATAAATTCTTTATCTTCAGAAGAAACTACAGATTGTAGAAGATTTTGACAATTAGGGAAGAGGAAAAAATCCTAGTGGCATAGTTACAGATCTTTTCAGTGTTAGCAAAGGCTAAAAACGCTGAAGAAAAACTGAATATAAAATCAGTGCTAAACATCAGGTAAACATCATAAACTTGCCACACATCGAGCACACATTCTGCTGCAGCACAGAGACTACATACATCTGTCAGGATGGTAAAAGGTTAATCTCTGGAGTTGAATCAGCGAGGAGGATCCTAAACTAACAACCAACAACAGAAAGGAAGAAGGCTCGTAAGAAGAGATTTGGTTCAAATTGAACACCCTGTGAGTGCACAGAACCAGCATGACAAAATTAGATGTTTTCCCCCAACTCCTTACGTACAGTGGTTAGGAGTACCAAGTAGGACATATCACAAGAAGGCGAATAAGACAATTCCATCCATGGAGTTGATGATTCAGAATAACTTGTTTCCCCAGACCAAAGGAAGTTATAAGCAAAACTACTACAGAAAAAAATGTAAACGAACTGTGAATTAAAATTTGGAATTCTTTCAAGTAATTTACACAGATAGAGTCAGAAATAAAACAAAGGGCAACTCTGGCTACAAATGCAAAATGATTCAGTAGTAACATGAAAATATTAAAGATAAAAGGAAACAGTACCTAGAAATGAATGGAAAAGAAGTTTGCATATATGAGGAATGGCAACACTGTTAGCAACAGCATAGGCTCTGGACTATCTGCAGACAGAATGGATGGATGGATGGATGGATGGATGGATGGATGATGCTCTGACTTGCCCTTTAAAGGAATGTCTTTCTCACCACTTACTGTACTTTCAGGACTCTAAGGCCATTAGTTTCAGCAGGGTAAAGTTAGCTTTTGTGACTCTGGAACCACCCTAAACCAGAGCAAAAGAACAAACTTGCTTTTGAACTTGTAGGGAGCTAATGTTTCTGTTCACTGCTGAGCTTAGACTCCCATTCCTTATGTTCAAGACCAAAATCAAATCAACAAAAAGCACTTCAAAAGGGAAGGAGGACACCATTTTCCAGGATCTTCAACAGAACACGTGCTATTTAGCTACATATATATGCCTAATACAGGCTCACCTCCTGCAAAAAAAGGATGTTCCTCATTAACGGAGGGAAGGAGTGCTCTTAGCCCAACGGCCACTCAAAATCTAGGTTGCAATGATACGCAGCAGATGCTTAGGCAGAAATGCAGATTCCAGAGCTGTGGAGCAGAGGTCTGCAAGCCAGCGCAATAGCAAAGACACGCACATTTGAGAAGCAGAGTCAGCCCTGGAACTAGAACTGCCACACCTAATCCTGTTCACCTGCAGTGCTCTGTCCTGCCCTATCTTGGGGATATATTGGGTATACTAGTTTGATAGTAATTATGTCTCCCTTGTTCCTGTCAGTTATGAGGTGCCTGAGCAAAGCTAAACAGCACCAAGTGATATTTGCAATGATAGCAAATAAATACCGGGTTTTTTTCACACTAGATGTCAAAACTTCTGGTAAGCACAGAATTGGCTTAAAAGCCTTGAAAAGGTTCAAAATACTACCGTGACCAAGAAAAAAAAATAAAATTGAAATCCAGAATGGGTAAGTTGCTGCTATCGTGTCATTCAAAACACTTGAAGTATGGTACTAAAGCTACAGCACTAATGATCCATTTCACCACTTGTAATAAACGCGAATGTCACAAATTACTGCAGTAAGATCTGAAGAGACCCAGAAAAAGAGAGTGAAAGTTTTACGTATAGTTTAATAGTCACTTCAAAAAGGGCCTCCAAAGCCACCACCTCTGGTGAGTTGCCACTGGCCGTAACTTGTGAAATAGCAAGCAAATAACAAGTGGAAAAGCAATATAAGAGCTAAAGAAAAGTGATATATTAATTGTTCTTCTGGGACCTGGCAAATACTTGTGGTCCACATCCAGAAAGTCCTCATGAATGACAAGTCCATCAAGCCCACGGAAACGGGATCCAGTCCTGACTTTTAACTTGTTTAAGGCTCTAAGTGATAAAGACTGGCCAGTTGAAGAGAGGCAAAGAAAAGATGATGTGGGTCATTCTCCCTGCTGAAGAGGTCCAACCCTGTACCTAGCCCTCTGCACTCAGCTAGGAGAGGATGTTGAGAGATGCCTCTGAGAAACCACCTGCCTCCTGATCCAGGACAAGCTTCTCATTCCCCTTCATAAAGGATGGACAGCCTTAGTTGCTGTGCAGAAGCTGAGAGGACACCTATTTCATACAAGACCAGTAAGTGCATTGCACTGAATTATAAAAGGGTCAGAAAGGTTTTCCAGAAAAAAACCCTGAAGTCATTCATTAATATTCCCAGGCCTTAAACAGGTACAAAATGAATGTCTCTTGTGTGTATACACTTAAGCAAAACGCCCACTGGCAATGTCTACTCCAGGGACATTGCCACCACAGATGGAACACAGTTCGAAACAGGCAGGTTTGAGTATTGTCAGATACACAACTGGAACAAAAAGCAGAGAAAACATTTCCCAGTCTGGAAATGAAAAAGCCCTGCAACTGAGTTCAGGACTGAAGAAGGATATAATTAAAAAACAAACAGACCGTATGACTTTTTAACAAGAAATTAGGTTATTTCTTGTACTTGGCTAACAAAACCAAAGCTCCTACAGACTTTGTTATTTCATGTCTTTATTTGTACGAATACCACTGGATATGCTACGAATTGACCAACATTGCTTTGTATCAGCTCTGCACTTTCACCTTGGGAACAGTGTATCTTGATTTCTTCCCTTCAAAATTGTATCAGGATGTATATGGATGTGTCATCTGGGTGACATGGAAGAAGTTCTCTGTCACTTACAGCCAGTTACTTATCCGGACAACTTCAGTTACTAAGATCAATCTGTGCTCAAACACTGGTTTCTAATTAGTCTAAAAAGAGCCCCCCTGCCCATCATTGTAATGGTGACTAAATTAGAAGATTATGGGGATATAGAAATATACTAAAGTCATAAAATTAAATAAATTAATATGCAAAAAAATGTTATTTATCAGGAAAAAAATTTTAATTCAATAGTTTGACTTTATTTGGTTAAGTATCGATAAACCTGTAACACACTAGTGATGCTAAGTGGCACACCACAGGTGAGCACACTGTGACCCTGGGGTACAGATTTCACTACTGGGAAACTTTCCAGCTTAAAAACAAACACACAAACAAAAAAACCCCACACTGCTGTTGAGATGAAGTATGAACAAACTTCAGCAGCTACAGACACGCATGTGACTTGAGTATTCCACCACCACAGATGGGTTTTCAAAAACTGTTTTTAGATTAGGAGTTGTGACAAGCAGGTTTGTTCTTCCAAATCGCTTCCAGAACGACGCCTGACAAGACATCTCTCAGATTTTTATTGAACTCTTGATCTTCTAATGCAAACATACTTTGGATAATGCTGATCATGGCTGGCGCTGACAATGAGCAGACCCGCTAAATGCAGAGCCCTTGACTTCTCATACATATCCATACATTAACCATGTTATACACAGGTTCTGTTTCATCTCTTCCTGGAGTTTGTCACGAGCTCCCACCGACTCTGCTCCCCCCCTTGCACCACGTATCCTCTCCTCCCTGAGCAGAACCGCCAGCCCCATTTCCCAACCTGCCTTCACGGGACCCCAGCCTTGTGCTTCGTATGCCCCTTGGCCAAAAGGAAACCCCTGCCTTATTCTTCTGACCTGCTGGTTTCAGAGGTGGCTCCCATCAGCGAAGACCAAGCAGATGGAAGAGGGGTGCTGGGGCAAGAGCCCCAGGCAGGGCCTCTGACAGCTCGACCCTTACATGGGTGCATTCACAAGCATCAATGCAGTAAAGCCAGCAACAGGAACGGATGGGAAGCATGAAGGCAGAAAGGGGCATCAGAGATTCCCAGTTTCCCATGTGGATTTTGACACCAGTACCCACAGCAGCTTTAAGAGAACCATTCCCTGCCTTTGCTTCTCTTCCTCTTTTTGGAAGAGAGAGAAAACTCAAAAACTATTGTGAAAAATACAGGCTATGTGTGACCCAAAGATGAGAAATGCGAAAGACAGGCCTGACTCTTATCTTATAGATCATGCTGTTGCTGATAGGAAATCAATGGAATCAAGGGGAGGAAAAGTCACGCTTTGGTGGCTTATTAACAGAAGTTCCATCGTTACACTCATCCTGAAAAGATGCCTAGTTAGGTCCTTCCCCACCACATCAGTGTGGCCCATGTGAGGAAGCAGATATTTGACTCTTCAATGGGGGAAAATCTCTGCACGTGTATGAAGTATACACCAAAAAAAAGGCACTAAAAACTGCACACTCTCTTGCTCTCAAGGACCGCTCTCCAGTGGCATGATATTATAAGAAGATGTATTTTGGGCTCAAGGACTGAACATAATTGATCGGTCTTTTCAGTCTTTGAAGACTAGCAAATCAATAGCCATGTATTTTGGCAAGTCAAAACAAACTGGATAGAGCATGACAGGTGCAGCTTTCCTAATGGAAAGCAGCCTTGGAATCAGAGGACCTGCTTCACTACAGCCTGTTGCCTAACCTTCCCAAGGTCACTCTTCATGACACTTTACAAATAAAACACATGGTATTTGATTTACTTCCCACATTCACACCAAGGATTATGGTGGAGTTATGTCTACGACCCCGCACAGGAAAATCAAGACTGATGTTTGTCCCCAGGGAAGGGGTTGACTGAGTTAAACTTGGTCAAGTCATCAAAACACGCCTAATCAGGTTTTCCTGCAAATATATTAGGAAGTTCCTTTATGATCTACTTGCATAATTCAAGGTGTAAGATTATTCAATTTTACTACTATTTTGACATAATTCTTAGCTTAAACTGGCAACTAGATTATAAAGACTTTGGCCTTCAGACTACAGCCTGAACTGAACCCAAGCTGGATCACTTCTGCTAAAGTTGAGCGGCACTGCTGAAAAGTTCTCTGCAAGCTAAAGAGAATCTGAATTGCCCCTCCCCCCTAAAAACTACGAACAAGCAGGCGGTCTCAATCCTGCTCCTAGTTGTCAGCAATTGCAATATTTGCTAAGACAGGCAAGAGCAGAAATCTCTCTCATCAGGAGTTTTTCTAGGGCAAAGCTAAGGTTCAGCGGCTGGAGATCAGTACTGGAAATCTTACACTGGTGCTGGCTTTCTGAAAAAAAAAGAAAAAGATTTCATTCAGAAATCTGTTAGCCTGGCACTGCTTATATAGGCAGCAATGTCACAACAAAGCCTGTACAGAACCTCCCTGTACTTTGTAAATGCCTTAAATTCATTGATATTGCTACACTGGTGTGCATTGCTAACTTGAATTTTCACACAGCTCAGGAAGACCTTACTCCTGCACAGCTTGATGCCACTAGTAACATAAGCAAGATACAGCAACGTACGCTTGCTTACACAAGTGCAATGCAGCTACACCTACTAACACCAAGAAAATAGCCTTACTTGTGCTTGCAGCGGCGTGGTTATTCATGCCTGTTCCTCAGTACCGTTCAGGACAGTATCTCACACAAAGAGAGGGGCTACAACAGCAACACTTCATTTACTTTTTTGCAAAAGATAAACTTTTTCAGTTTCACAGGGAGCGTTCCAAGCACGGCAAGAGAAGCCCACGTCTTGGTATCCACAGAAACCGCTTGCTGGCTGTAAGGCAACTCCGAGCAGATGCACTGTGAGGAAATTTTTCCTTGGCTACCGCTGGCTTGGCAGGTGGGACCCTGAGCGCTGCGAGGCCGACGGCTGCGGTGCGGATTCGCCCTCCCAGCGCGCCCCGGGCAGCCCACGCTTCCCCAGGAGGGCATGGCTGTGACCGAGACGAACTTGCTCCCACTGGAGAGCCCTGAACACCGGGAACGCCGCCCGAGCGGCCCGCGCTAGGCCGCCCGGCAGCAGCGGCTCCCCGGTCCCACCCGCGCTCCGCCG
>VZRW01003879.1:219126-263967 GCA_013398125.1 Aegotheles bennettii | reverse complement strand
CCCTCGGCCCGGCGGGGCCCCGCGCTCCGGGCGGCCGGGGGAAGCGGCTCCCGCCCTGCCCAGGCCTCCCCGCGGGGACCGCCAGGGAACAAGCCCCGAGCCGCCGCGCTCCCCCCGCGTCTCTGCCCAGCCCCGTGGCCCTGTGCCGGGGGCGGAACCGGGCACGCACTGGGCACAGCCGAGGCGAGCGAGAGGCGGCAGGCAGCGAGGGCAGCCCGCACCGACACCGGGTGGCAGGGCTGCACGGTGAGCCAGGCTTTATTCGTACCGACAGGACGCTCATGTGACAGTAGCGACTCGCTTAAACACACTTGGGAACTCGCCCTGTGCTAAGACAGTCGTGTACGTACCCTGCGTCCAGCCGCGGGAGCCCGGCACCTTCCCCCCGCCCTGCACCCAGCGGGGAGGCATCCTCTGCAGCATCCTCTGCGTCCCACTGCTCTCCGCCCGAGGTTTCCTTAGCCCCTTATTTCACCTCATTCGAGAACTGAGCACAGAAGTACAGCGTATAAATACAATTTCTTATGCATTCATCTGCTATAATCCACCAGTGGATTGTAACACAAGTACTTTTCATGAGGCCAGTACAAATTCTTGCATAAGTAAACTTCAGAAGTTCAGTCAGCAATCATGATGTCATCTATAAAAGATATGGGGGGGGATTTATTTATTATTTTTTTAGTTTGTTGTAAGTTTTTTTATTTATGTCAAATTTTAGTTTTCACTTACCGTTTAGTAGTTTGAGGAACAAACCCACAGTGCATACTTAGTATCTGTGTAATCCAGCAGAAAGCCACATTCCATGAATGTCAGCACCAAGGTACAAGGGAAGTTTTCTGAACTTTCTGCCATAGACAAGATATAATTCCAGTACGCCTCTAAAATCTCCAGTCTCCGCTATTATTTCAATACCTAGCTTTTACAATATTGCTATTACTACACAGCTAAAAGCTTAGTTTAAAAATGTATCTTGAAATGTATGTATCAACTCAGAAAAGTTTTATGTCTTACACTTCCTGTGCTTCAAACGGCATAGAGCTGAAAGAAAACTGGATACCAAAGAGCAAATTTCATCCAAAAACTCACTATGTATATACTTTAAATACACTGATCACTTCTGGATCTAACTTTGTCCAGGTATGAAATAAAGGATCAAATATTTTATAGTAATCTTAAGTCCACAGTAGCGTTTTGCTTTTTAAGAAGTTTCTTGTATGACTAGAGTTTTACATATTTCAACAACTAAGTTGCATTACTAGCCACTCTTTAGATTTACTTCATTGGCTTCTTTTCTCCTACTGTTGAGATACGGAATAAAGGCCAGCCAGTACCTCCAATAAGAGCAGCTTAACAGAACCTGTAAAGGTCTCTATTTTTGAAAACAGGAGATGCATAGTTTGCATATACTCATCCACTCTGCTCCACTAGTACACAATGGGAGTGTCATGACTTGCCCAACAATCTAGTTTCAGTAGGTAAGTTGCTAATAGGAGTGATTAATTCAGTATGCAGTTTGAAAACAAGAGGAAGGGGGAAAAAAGCCACACTAATGCCTAAACGCCTGCACAAATGCCTAAATGGCAGAAAGCGTACAGAGTAACTCCGTTTGGTCTGTGTGCGTGAGTGTAAGATGCCTGAAGACACTTGGCTTTGTCATTTTTAACCTCAGATTCAGAAAAAAATGAATTGGCATTTTCAAGCTGACTTGCAAATATCAAAATATTTAAAAATTTTACTGGTAAGTTTTATTATTAGAATTGTGAATTATTATTTTTTTAAAGTCATGAAGAAATGAGCTTCCACCCTTCGATACACACTGCTGCAACAAACAAAAAAATGCCTAAAGAAAATGCACAGTGACTTATTAAACAAGGAGATTGACAGAATCACAGAAGCAGGAAACTGCTTTTAATCAACACATTAGAAACAGAAAAATCTGTTGGAAAGGGCCTCCAAAGGTCATCTGCCCCACCACCCTCCTGGGCCCCTCAAAGCAGGACCAACTTTAAAGCTGGACCTGACTTCGGAGTTTGCAGGTTATTCAGTTTAGTTCCAAAAATCTCCAAGGATGGAGATTTTACAACCTCTTCCAGCAATCGCTTCCAGGGTTTGATAAAGTTTCTTTTTAGCTGGACTTTTAAAATGTGTATTAAAGAACCTGAATGATATTTTGATACTAAACTAAAGCTGAAGGAATAATTAAGCTAATACAGAGTGCTCATAATCTAACAATAGGAAGTAGATAATGCATTATTTATACTAGCCATTCAACTGAATGAAAGCCTCCAATAGCTTAATACCAGAAGAGTGGGTTACTTGTTTTTTTTTAATAATATTCTTCCAATAACTAAAAGCTATTAGAAAAACAGAAGCCAGGAGTTTGGGATTATACTTGATCAAAACTCAGTATTATTAATAAACCTAAGTCTAATCAGACTGCTGCTCTCCTCAGTTACAGGTGCAGAACTGTGACTATGAAGGTAGGTTTCTGACTAAAGTGCCTGTCATACAAGTGACTAAAACAATTTATCACCTTATGTAGTACATAAAATAAGAGGCATGAACAGACCAAGATACAACAAACTTACAAGTAAATACTACACAGAGTTCTCCCAAGTAATGGAAACCATTTATTCTTTATGCTCCAGTGAAGACACAGGAGCATGGAACTGTAACAACTCATGTAACACATTATTTTTCATGATTCACATCTAAAATGAGAGTTCTCTAAATTGTATGAATCACACAATCGCTTCAAAAATCTAAATGAAGTGAACTAGAACTTGCGCTTGTCAGCATAAATTCAACTTTTTCCATCACTTTCAAATTACTGTTAGTGCTAAGGACATCTCACAACCTCTAGGTCCTCATCTCCTTTTATTTTTTTCAGAACACACCGAAGTGAAACCATCCAAAACGATGTGCTGATTCTGCAACTACAAGCTCACATGTAGGTCTCTTCTCATCAAGGTATCAAAGCCAATTCCTTCGTTTGTTGGCCCACTGACCCTAATTCAGATTGCTTTGCAAGTAGAATTGTATTTCCCTGTAATTATTTGCTCCCATCACTCTCATACATCACTGCTGGAAATGGTAAAGCCTTGTCTAAATAAAAGCTTCACCCTTTTAATAATGCTAGTGAAATTTAAAAATTATACTAATAAATTAATTTACCGCATACAGTAGGAGTTGTATTATACATTCAGAAAACATGATGTTATTCATTATCCTAGCTCACGTACTCAAAACTGCACGAAAGCTAGCCCTAAGTCTCTAGTTTCAATTTGCACATTTAATTTGTTTTGGGTTACAACAACATGACTGGTTTTGTGTCAGCTATTTCCACGTTTCTCCATTTATTTTCAACACAAGGAACTGTAAGAACTTTCTGTACAGTCATCTGCTTCCTTATAACCATGGAAAATGCAATTATGAGTAACCATGCCTATCTAGCTAGCATGCATAGTAACTATATAAACCTGTGTGTGTGTATATGCACAATTAGTTAATACACACAAGTTCATCACCTATGCTGAATGCAGGGAACTTCTCACATTTCCTAGGTATTTCCCAGATTTAGAAAAACCTAGGTTTGGATTACTCCTGCAAAACACAGACTACAGAATTTTAGAGGAAAACCCAGATCACTCAGGTTAATCAGGGCTTCAAATCTCATGATGGCAGGCAATGAAGACAAATGGAACCCCAGCTTGATGAATTAGTGAGAATAACACAGAACTACCAACCTGAGGATCATGGCGTATCGCTTTTCCACTACAAAGTGCAGTGTCAGACATTCAGGAATGGCTCACTTCTGCATCATGGGGCTTTGCTGCTTCATGAGAATACATTGGCTTTGCTCAGGAGAGAAGTGTGGGAAAGCCAAAGTGAAACTACAGGCCAAAGAAGCAATAGATTCTGTAAGATTAGTTCCTGTTTACAAGCCTGATTTTCTTGTTTGTTTGTTTGGGTTTTGCTTTACTGATACCATTCTGAATATATAAAGAGGTCTTCAAACAAGTCCAGACACGATGCTATTTTCATTGACAATGTGGTACGACAAGAGCATCATGCTCATCTTCAAGTGCTTTGGATTCTTGTTAATGCCTCTCACTGCAGGCACAGATTACAGCAGCATACTTAAAACACAACCAAAGCTACAGCAGTAACAGCACCCGTCTGTCTGTACATCAGTGTCAATACCACGTACATTTATTGGTACAGTCGTGCTGGTGAGAGATTGTACCTAATCACAGAATCCTAGGGGTTGGAAGGGACCTCGAAAGATCATCTAGTCCAGCCCCCCTGCCAGAGCAGGGTCACCTAGAGTACATCACACAGGAACGCATCCAGGCAGGTTTTGAATGTCTCCAGTGAAGGAGACTCCACAACCTCTCTGGGCAGCCTGTTCCAGTGCTCTGTCACTCGCACAGTGAAAAAGTTTCTCCTTATATTCACATGGAACCTCCTATGCACCAGTTTGCAACCATTGCCCCTTGTCCTATCATTGGTCATTACTGACAAAAGCTTGGCTCCATCGTCCTGACACTCACCCTTTACATATTTGCAAACATGGATGAGGTCACCCCTCAGTCTCCTTTTCTCCAAGCTAAAGAGACCCAGCTCCCTCAGCCTTTCCTCATAAGGGAGATGTTCCATTCCCTTAATCATCTTAGTGGCTCTGCGCTGGACTCTCTCAAGCAGTTCCATGTCCTTCTTGAACTGTGGGGCCCAGAACTGGACACAATACTCCAGATGTGGCCTCACTAAGGCAGAATAGAGGGGGAGGAGAACCTCTCTCGACCTACTAACCACCCCCTTTCTAATGCACCCCAGGATGCCATTGGCCTTCTTGGCCACAAGGGCACATTGCTGGCTCATGGTCATCCTCCTGTCCACTAGGACCCCCAGGTCCCTTTCTCCTACACTGCTCTCCAGCAGGTCAGCCCCCAGCCTGTACTGGTGCATGGTGTTGTTCTTCCCCAGATGCAAAACTCTGCACTTGCCCTTGTTGAATTTCATTAAGTTTCTCCCCGCCCAACTCTCCAGCCTATCAAGGTCTCGCTGAATGGCAGCACAACCTTCTGGTGTGTCAGCCACTCCTCCCAGTTTAGTGTCATCAGTAAATAACCATACCTATTGACAACTTCACAAGTAGCAGACTGTAACGGACTAGGTCATATAGAAAGCAAGAATCAGACCTTTGAAATCTTAAGTTAAAGCCAGTCGAACATGAAAATATAATACTTCACTCATCATCATCCACATTCTTGTACTGCCATTAAATCTATCCGATACAGTTAAGTAGATGTAAAAGGACACAACTAGTCTCGAGACAATTAAATCAGTAGAAAGATGCTTTCCATTCTGCAGTTAATTTGCTTTTTCACCCGGCCATGTAAGTTATGCTGCTACAAAACGTGTTGTGTACTTCACTAACAATCTTGTATTCTATACCACAGCCACATAATTAAGGCAAACAAAGCCTAATCCTAATAACATACTCCTTTTATTGCAGGACAGTGGGGAAAAGTCTGCAATAAGTTGAAAAGGACCTGAATTTCTACTATTTTGTAAAGTAAAAAAAATTACTAAAGGCAACTGGGCAAGATTATTAAATTATACAGTAAGTTAAACCTGTATTAAATTAGTACGTTTTTAAATTATTATTCTCTTGGAACGAGGAGTATCTCAGTCATACACAGAGTCAAACAGCAAGCAGAAAAGGACAGAAATTCTCTGTGTACAGCATTATGCACTCTTCACACAGGAAAAGGCTTTTTTTCCGCCGTCCACACAAAAAGCAAGCTTCAGAAGTTACCAGTATTGTAAACATGAATCAGTAATGACATAAAGGGTTTATCGTAGTCAATGGGAACAACACTAAAACATTGCCTACATGTGCTCATAAGTACAGAATCTCATGAATGGAAACACTAAAAGCTAGGACAACCTGCAGCACTGTAACTCGAATGATGTTTGTTTTTAGGGGATTACTGATACCTTCAATTTTCCCTTAATCCTATCTTCTGCCAGCATACACTAGCTCCAGTGTCAGTTTGCCCAATTTATTGACAGCCTTCAGAACCAGATGTGTGCCACTTTTAGGGATGGCAGCAACATACAGCTTCACAACACGTGAAGTGTTACTGAGTAAAGAGTAGGTATGACATCTGCTGAAAATACAGAATCTACGCATCTACACCTACATCAAATGCAATTTAACTCAGTTTCACCTACAAAGCAGCCATTTCTAGATGAGCTTACCATGCATGAAGTCTGCTGTACATCACCTATGTTATAGCCACCAGCACTGCAACTTTTCCACAGGACAGCAGTGAATTAATAGTGTAACAGTGTAATTTCAAAGAGATACCAATCATATTTATGTTATAGTAAGTTGATTCAAGCCATTTGGCTTCAGAGTATTTGACAATCCTGTCAAAATTAAGTCTCCAACTCTTACTAAAAGTTTCTGGGGAACTGCTATTAAAATTATAAGCAACTAGCAGTAACGAAGTACAAATTGTCATATATGGAATACAACAGAAATAGCTGGACTGAATCCTATTGCTATATAAAGAAATTATACAATTGACAGTAAATTTTGCAGTTAAAAATGTGTATTTTTTTTTTAAATGAGTAGTCAGCACAACATTCTCCCACTAATAATAACTTAAAAAACCCCACCTTTTATCCTGCATGGCCACCAGTTTGTGATTATGTGCTAGATGTGCCAGAGCAATGGAAGTTCGGGGGTTACAGGAGTTCTGGATTATTTTGAGAATTGACACAAATGCATTAACTGGATGTTTCTGTTAAAATGCTGCTGTATGGCACTTCATCGAGCCAGACCTTTTCCACCCATCCAACAATTCAACAAAAAGGTTAGTTTTGTGACCATTGAATGTTGCTGAATTTGACAATTTAAGTGAGAGTAAACCCCCACATGATTTGAGTAGTGTCCATTTAATGAGAAAACAGTACCAATCTACTACCTGAACAGCAATTAAAAATGCTTAAAAAGAGAACTTCTATGACAGATATATACACTTTCCAATTTCTCTGAAAGTTTAAACAAGTGCAGTGCCCACATTCCTTCACAGGCGTCAGGGAAACATCCCCATGTCTGAAAATGTTTTGACCATTCACAGTCCTATTGAGACAAAACAAACAATCTACAAGGCACTGCCTCTTTTCACATAGGTGAAAATCATCACAGGGTTTTCAACTCAGTTTCATCACTATATCAACAGTTCACTATGGAATTCAGTATATTATTGATTTATATATACACTTGATCAATAAAAAAACAATAGAAAAAACACCTTAGAGAAGAAAATCCAAATTTGGAGGGAGGCAGCCTGTAAGTTTCTACTTCAAGACACAAGCTAGCAAATTCTCACTTACTTTTCTCCAGATTATTTTTAATGCATTATATTTCATTTTAAGATAAAAAAAAGAAAGAAAATTTAGAAGCTGATGGAAACCTGCACTTTTAAATGACAAGTTATAAATAATAAGGTCCTTGATACTGTATCAAGGAAGGTAAAATATAACATACCTATCAAGATGGATATATACCAAAATCAACCCAGGTTAATCCACTGCCTAAGCAAGATTTATTAACCATCTTTAGTTTGTACCTATACATAAAACTAGTGGGGAGATAAAAACTAAGAAATTAAGCTGTAAGACAGAAAGAAGCAACGTTTTGGTGCAGACCATGAAGCAGGACTCCTTCCCAGAGGCCAAATCCTGCAATAATACTTTGCAAATAGAAGAAAGAATTAACTAAGTAAACACTTTATCTTGTGACAAACACTTAACAGTGACAGGACCCTTTAGTCAGTATCAAGCAAGGTGCGTAATAGCTGCCTGGAAATGCACAGAAAGCCATCTCACCACAGAACAGTACAGAATCAGCTTATGCAAAGTTCACCACAAATTTTCCAATTAGATCTTTGGTTTACTCCAAAGAGATCTGTGAGACATTAAACATGAGGTGCAGAGATGCTTCAGACTGTGCTGGCTGGCACAAGAAAACTCATCATACTTACACAGGTACATCCAATACTGGATAAAGTGTTTGGATTAATTTACATTTCAGAAATCATTCAGGAAGACCTGAATGCTACAGTCAGTAATGTAAGGAAACTTCTGAATGAAATGACAATTCATATCAACATCCAATGGTAAACCTTTATAACGTTCACTTTCAAAAAATTGTTGCACAGAAATTAGTTTAAAAAAACCATTACAAAGTAGTTGGTGGGGAAAGCAAAGAAGTAGATGACATACTTAGATGAGCACAAGAACCATTCAGAGAAGTTTTTGTGGAAAAGAATCACGAGCTTTTCTACATGGCATTCCCTATTAGCACCTGAGATACCAGGAAGACATGAGTAACATACAGATATGATTTAGTCTATTCCTACGGACTAAAGAAAGGATGGAAGCTGACAGAAGGAACTTTCAGAGTTACAAAAACACGTAGTAAAGTGCCATACCAGGTCTATTTTTTTACCTGCAAGACTGCAGAACCTCTTGTCAGCCACAATATGAAGTCTGCTTGGTTGAGAGTTTCTGGAAAAAATACTGGAAAGGCAAAAAGAAGCCTATTATCCCAGTTCATGAAGAGGGCCATCCATCCTCTGAGTTGTGAAGTTTAATCAGGCCAGTGATTTTTCTTAGTATAGCATATCCCAACAAACTCCAATACTGGTTTTCATACATGACTTTGATCCTTCTGTTGCATCATGACCATAGTTTCATTGCATTTGCCTCTTCCACCTTTGAAGAGCTTTGTAACCTAAGAATTACAGCTTGGTGCAATTACTGATGTCCTCTTAAAAAACAAAACACCTTGCCACCAGCTCTCTGAAAACCTTGAGAAATCTATTGAACTTAACTTTCAACAACTGTTTGTTCCCCCTCTCATTTCTCCCTCTCACTGCGGCTTGTGAGCACAGCTTATCTCCATATTGCACCCTCATTGTGCTGGTCAACACAATTTGCAGAAGCATTTGTGAGATCATTCCCCCAACAGGACTGTCTGGACTATTACTTGCTTAAGGAAGCCAATGTCACCTATTACACCAGCATGATGCTGAAGACAGAAATTACTGCTTGGGGTATATGATAATGCACAGATATACAACAGATTAAAAAAAGAGTTATAATCTAAAACACTGTGTGATACAAAACACACTGGTGCAAGGTGATGTCCCCAATTTCTGTTTTCCCCTTAAACTCAAGTCCTTACGCAAATCAAGACTTCAAGCTCGATATACTCTTAATCACCTGGAGGTTGGGTGTTTTACCAGTCTTTGTGACTTGTTCACTTCGTGATGTATACTTCCTGTACTGCTACTTTCAGAGTACTCATCTTCAATAAATTGTCTACACCCAGTAAATAAAGGTGTACTTTATTTTGTGCATGTGCAATATGGCTAGCAATGTTTTCTGTGGACATATGGTCAGTTTACAGAATAGGAGTTAGTCGAGAGCTATTCACCGTTAATCACCAGTCAGAATGACAGCTGTCACAGACTACTGATCCAGTACAAATAATAAATTGAGTTCAAGAACATTGGATTTCAACTGTCTTTTGAACAAGACCTTCAGAGGAATGGGTAAGATGAGGAAAGTGTGGTTTTGTATTGAAAACCTCTTACCACAGTACAGGAGTCCTGTTCTTTAAGCATACAATGACAAATGAGATCTGTATCCAGGACTTCTGTCTCAAGTATTTTCTGTATTAAAAGATGACTGTACCATACTTGGCTTTCTATCTAATCTCAAGAACATTTGATTTGTAACATAATGATTGCCTTCCTCTTGGAAAATAACTGGGCATTTTCTGAGCAGCTTCACTGAATCTGTAACTCTATATTTGATTAAGATTTGACAATGATGGTCTGATAAAAACTTCACCAAAAATATCCACACAGAGCAATGCTAGCAGCCTTCCTATTCTGAAAAAACAAACAAACAAAACCCACAAACAAAACAAAAAATCCTGGGCACAGAAACTCAAGACATCTAAATGGAGAGGTAATAGATTATTCAAAGGCTTTGGAACAACTTCAGAAATGTTACTAGAAAACAGAGTTAAAACAGACCAGAGAATCCCCTGCCATAGATTGTCACAGGCAGTCCAGATCTCCAGCTCCATGTTTCTCACAGCACATAACTCAGCTTCTGCATGAAACAAAGGTTTCCAGTACTTTTACATTATGCAGAAAAGTCTCACGATACAAATCACGTTTCAGTGATCACCTCCCAAACCCCAGCTGTACAATCCTTCCCATTTCTTGCACTAGCTCTGAAACTCTGAATCAGCTTGCTGCCTAATCAAATTTGCTAACTGAGAAGAAAGATTCTCACTTTTCCTTCTCAAGTCAGTTTCCTACTGGTTTAACATGATAAATCATCTCAGTGAAGACCCAGACAATAAAGCTAGGTGCAAGGTAGGAATGTGAATCATGAGGCTGCAAAGGAAGGAGGAGGAGTACAAATTCCTCCTTTTCAGATGCAGTAAGCTAAGAAAAGACACTGAATAACCGGAATCCTTGATTTTATCTTCAAGGATAAAATGCCCTGAAGAGCTGCATTAGCACCATCCAGAGAATACTGTAGTCCTGGGAAGATAAAGCTCAGAATGCTCATCTGAACAGATTTAACCCTGGACTACTTGGCAGAAGCACAGTGTGAGGGAAGCAACTGTGGTCAGTGTTACAGGATGTCAGTTTGTAACATTTTTTTGAGGCTACCAGTATGGTTTTCAGTTCTTTATTGAATCTTTACTCCAGAAAAGTAGAATCTCCTGTAAGCAGCTCTTTCACCAGCAGAAGTCAAGAGAAAAACAACACTTCAAGATAGCATGCATTTAAATTGAAGGGGGGTAAAAATAATCTAAGCTACTATCACTGACACATAGTGACTACTATCACTGTAGAGTTCCTACAGAGAAGTATACTAAAAAGACTACGGACAGAGGCTTACAGATGTGATCTCTACACTGGTATCATACACTGCATTATCAATTGATTTTGCATTTAGTTCTTGTTTTTTTAAATACAAAATAACTATCTGAATGAAACCCATACAGGAAGCCCCTTCATGACAGCAAACACTTTGCAACTACAAAGTTACTGAAAACGTTCTTGCTTTGTAATTTAAAAAACTCTCACCTTAAGTAGGTCCAGAGAGAATTTCTTAAGTTAAATCAACTGCTCAAAACCCCTCAAGCAGTATTTTGAAAAGTACTTAAAAACTTGAGGAAAAAAAACATGGCAAGTGAACAGAACATCCTGCATTGCTATTATCAGTAAAATGAAATAAAAGTATTTCTGAATTATATTTTAGTATAGTAAAAGAAAGCCCATCATTCTTCTACTCTTTCAATTTTATTAATGTATTTTAAAAGCTGATGGTTTAGAAAGTTGGTGGAAGTCCTGGAAACAATAGGCCTACAAGTACCTGCATACAAACCAAACCCCAAGTCTCTCTTCCCAGCCTGCTGTGTAGCTGCAGTTGAAGGTGGAATGTCACTAATGCAGCTTAATTCCCCTTATCCAACTCAACACTGGTTCAGGTACCACTGCTTATGAGAGCAAATCCAAAATGGATTGAGTGATTTGGATTAAAAGGAACCGGTTTTAAAAGAAAGTTAATTCAAACCTGTTTTTTTAGAATATCAGAATTTGTGAGTGTGCAAGCACAACATAATGCTGAATTGCCTTACGAGAGGAAGCAAAAACTATACTGGTTTCCCCCCAAAAAGCTAGAAATTTTTGCAAAGCTTTTAATATCAACAGGTCATCTTCTAAGAAACTTGAGTACCACAGGTGGTTTCTCCCCTCCCTCTCTGTATTTAAAACATCATTCATTTTAATAAATATTTATGTATCTATAAAAAAATAAAATCAAGCACCCAGAACAGGACTTGAAACTCTTATTATCAATTATATTTCAACCTTTCCTGACAGACATTCGTTTAATCTGTTCTTTAAATTTCAGTTACTGACATGGGAATTTTATGGTCTCCTTAGACCATATCCTTAAAACCTCAGATGTGAACTATATTTTGTCAGACTTTCAAATAAAGTAATAACTAAAAATCAAACATCCAGAACCGTATTCATAACATATATGTAGTAAAAAAACCCACCTTATTTTTTTAAAAAATAGGATTTTTTAGATATCAAGAATCTTTTTTCCCAAAAGAGAAATCATTATCTCTTGAATAAAAAAAAATGTACAATACTGAAAGCAATTATTGCTATGAGGCAGCAGAAGTTTCATTTAACAGTCTTGACATATGCTAAAGAAGTAATAGAAACTCTCTTCCCACAACTGCCAGCAAACAAAAATTCTGGATCTGAAACTCCTCATTCAATACTTGAAATGTTTGTCAAACAGCAAAGAACTATGATAAGGAACTATCTGATCATCTATGAGAAATTAAAGCACTACACATTAGTGATCTTTATTCTTTTTAAAGAAACTATTTCCTTTAGCTGTTACCACAGATACCCTCAGGAGAAAAGAGGAAACACCTCACTATTATCCTTCCTTGATATCCATCACAGCATTTTGAAATTACTGACAGCTTTGTCTCAAGAGTAGGAATGTAAGGAACAGTGCTTCTGCACTCCACCATGAAAAGGTCCACACGTATTTCCATTCAAGGGTAGTAATCTATTTTAAAACAAGAATTTATTGTGTTATAGTATAAAGACACTAAACACAAAACAAAGTGTTTAACAACATGAACATTGACACAAAATAAAAGCAAGATAAATTTCAAGCCAATTTTGTAACCATTTCATGTGAAATTCTAAGTGAAAGGAAGTTACATACACAGGGTCACCATACAGAAAGGATGGCACCACCTTCATCTAATTTAAGACCCATTTCAGGGCATCATAGCATTGTCAGAATAGTTGCATTATTTTGAGGGCTTGAGTGGTATACAGGCTTTGTCTTGGCCCTCTGTATACAGGTGAACTTACCTACAGATCTACAGGAGAACCAATGGAGGTATTTCTACTGTAAACTAAAAGACCTGAGGTACACTCTCTTCTAATCTACCTTGCATATTTTGGATCAAAGTATATTATAGAGGGGGTTATTAAAGAGCAGCATAAATTTGGTTATTTAACTTCATTGTAGTCCATCTGACAGTATGGGTCAATAAAACGTATAATGCTTTGCACTAGAATGCACATCTTCAACAAAATACATACAGTGTGTCATAAAGCTTCTCTGAAACCATGTATTGTAGTACGGCAAGCCACCATATGGAAAGATACATGCATCTGAGAACATGTACTTGAACCATTTCTTCAGAGACATTACCTTGTGTCACAATAAGGTCTCTCTCCTGTGGACTGTTTGACAGGATCCATTATGTGAACCATTCATACATTAATTTCTCAAAGATGCATCAACCCTTTCAATCAATGGAGCAGTTAACATGAATATACAGATTAAGTATCAGATTACTGCTCTTGCATATGAACCATTTAAAAAATTAAGTCAGTTTTATTAACTCACAACAATAAAATTTTGCTAAACAAAAAGTTAGGAGGAAAACTACTTAATTTGCTTAAAATTATTATTTTTGGCTCTTAAAATAAATTGAATTCTATGTTTTAAAGGCTTGTTGTGAAAATATATATACACATCAAATTTATATCCAAAGCTAGATTTTACCATTGAGTTTTAAAGGCCAAGAGATGTTTTCAATACAGTAGAAAAAAACAGCAGTTCCTTAAGTACATTGTAGCCTCACTTCACTTTCAAAAGCCGTAATTCCGTTGCTGCACAAAATACTTCTCTGAAGCAAATCCACCTGAACCCTATCCACCCTGAGTTAAGCATCTATACTTTGTTAAAATGTTTTAAACATTAGGTAACAGAGAAGTATGTACAAGGTTATAAAACTTGTCAATTATCATACAGAAGTAAGAAGAAAAATAATTCAGTATTTTCAGCCAATTTTCTGTTTATTATTGTACTGTTATTGTATTATTCTACTGGGTTGGGTTGGTTTCTTTTGCTTTTGTTTGTTTTAAAATCAATTAGTTATGTGATTTAGACATTCACGCATTAATTACTTGAATATTTTTCTTGAGTGCAAAAATAAGGCAACAGTAAAAAAAAGTTATAGAAATTTGCATATGTGTAAAGGTATTAAGTTTATAAAAGTGCTTCCTAAAAAGACAACCTAATTGCAGTATCAAAATATTACAGAGTGGTGAGAACAACTATCTATTATTTCAATAAATGTTGATCCATAAAAAAATGTCAATCTGATTTTAGGCTTTTTCCTCTTTTTTTGGTGAAGTAAAAGCCTGGAAAAAAATTGGTATGGCTGCACAGGACAAGCAAGTTAAGAAAATATATTTTAATCTAAACTTAAATAAGAAGGTCCACACTTTTTTGTCAAAACATTAAGCCTCTGTCAAAAATGTATTTTTTTTTTTATAGTACAGGATTAAAAGACAAGATGATGCTTACAAGATAAAGAAATAATTTACATGAAAATATCTTCTGACAAAGCTTTTCAATCAAAATATTGTTTTGAAACATTCAAACATGACATACAACAAAAGAAACAGTGAATGCAAACAAAAAATGTTATATGGATTGCTTTCAAACACATAAATAAATGAAATATTGGTGTAGGCAGTAGGGCTCATGCTGATGGCTAGCAGGAAATAACAGTGTGCAATCTATTTGGAAAAAGCTCTAAAGTACAAATTACAAGCCCAATTACGGACTGCAGCAAGTTCAGTTATATCACTGCCATCCTCTAACTCCAAAATAAATTCTTGATTAAATCACTCATACCCTAAATTACTCATACCTTTGCTTCAGAGATATGAATAACTATATACAAAAAGTAGTTTTATTTCACCATAGGGATAACATTGTACCTCTCTGCCAATGTCACTTGAAAAACCTTCCATGTCAAAACAATTTGACAGCAGATAAACAATTTAATAAATATGCAACGATCTTATTACAGTCCTTCAGCTAAGCATGTTAACTCATGCTGCTAGTTTTGTGATCACAGTGCATAGAATCCAAATAGAAAAAAATGGGGTGACTTCTAAGGTAATGGTTGATCCCTTGCCTATAATCCAAATGTATCTAAAACTTTCATAAGCTCTGTCATGCACCAATCTTTTTTGTGGCAGGAGCAAAAACCTTTCCCTGGTACAATGTCCATTGCCGGCAATGGATGCACCAAAACCGCCAAGGAGCTCAGTGTTATTGCACAATATATGAAGACCTGGAATTCTTCCAAAAGCTTAAAATAAAAATAATGGAATTATTCTGACGTTTCTGGACACCTGCATTAATACTGTATGACTAATAAAAGCATGTCAGTTGCATGGACTGAACCAGCGATCAACATGCGCCCAGAATGCACACTAGTAAAAATGCAGTCAAAGGAAGTAGTCTTCATTGCCTATAGGTCACTTCCAGTCAAAGGTTAAAGTTCAAAGACTGAATGATCAAAGTGCTCATTTTCTCAGTAGGACTATCTTCTGCTACGAGGATCACAAAATGGTGGCATCAACATGTGTCATCTTTAAAATAAAAGAAGAGCATTTATGGAAAACATATAAACATTCTAAATCCAAATTAGCAAGGTGCTGTAAGCAAAAACAATCCCTGGCATAGACAGCAATATGCAGTGGAAATACAGCGACTGAATAATGCTGCAGTTCTGTTCAATAATGACTCAGGGGGAAAAAAAAGATAATATCAAAGAAAACTTACAGAATACATATACATAGCATAATAGTATTAGCAAATATTCCATCAAAAGGACACTAATTTCCACATTCCATATTTAGAAAGTCATTCATTAGGAAAATGAAAGACCAAACACGCTTAACATTTGGTCCCCTTAAAGTACAGCAGGTCCACATCAGTTATCAAACCGAGAAATCCTTTTGTGTGGAATATATAGCAGTAAGAGCCAGCAGAATGGGCTTCTCGTGATGCATTCTCAACCCTTTACACATATAGATACATACATATGTATATTCATTTATTTCTCAAGAATCAACACAAACTATAGCTGACAGAACTACGCAAAAGTAATAGGCTACTACTGTAATTGTAAAATCTTAAACATGAAAATAACTTACTTGTGCTAAATTTAGATACTGTGATTGGACACAACATACTACAAAGAGTATTCCATGCCAATATTTTATGCGTTATGCTCAATATTACAGTAAATACTTGTCTGGGACAGCTCTCCCTTTTAAACTTTTTCTTCCACACATTGACCTGCAGTGTACTTGCATCTGGTAACAGTAAATATTAAGCTTGTTAAGCAAAAGCAAACCTACTGTCTGGTTATTTTTAATGCACTTACTTGTAACCTTACACACCTAGAACACACAGTCTAATAAACAGTATTTTCACTGTTTACAGATGTAGTATGTATAATGTAGCAGTGTACAATTCTACATTCTCACTGGAAAACATTATGTCCATCAACACTACTACACAAAAAAACCTCTTCATTTTGATAGGGGGTAAAGAACAAAGAACGACATGTAAAAAAGATTGGCCAAGCATGCAAGAGACAAAAAGGGTATTTAAACTGTGTAATGAAAACACTTTCTAATGAAAAAAAAAAGCAGTAAGGAGGTGCTGGTTGAAAGCCATTGTCACCCCCTTTTTTTTCCCCATGGAAATCTACCACCTGACAGCAATAAAAACAGGCAACAGCTTTATGAAACCAATGTCAGCCAGGATGCCCAAGAAAACTGTATCTGGAAGATCCTTCTGTCATTAATACAGCATGATTGAAATCCACACATGAAATTCAATGTACAGTTGAAGCAGACATTGGGTAGGGCAGACAATCCAGAAATATTTTAGTTATTAAAGATCGGAAGTTTTGAAACAGGGCTTGTGAAGACATCAGTTTGTAGCAAACAAGGCTCCCTAACTCTGCTTATGGAATAAGTTGCTTCATTGGGGCAGGGATAAAATGAGAGATTAAAAACTCTGTAACGTACTAAATGCAGCAAGACACACATTCACATGTGAGAATGTATCTCAAAGTGCCAATTTATCGCTCTGTGTTCATACTGGTTTGCTTTACATCAGCTACCAGTCATGCACTATTTGCTCTCAGCTAAATAAATTCCAGGCACCTACAGTAAAAAAAATAAATTCCCTTCAAAGGCATATGTTTAAAATGATGACAGTCTCCTTCCTTTCTCTTCAAAACACAGGGATTCAATTTGGCATTTAAGGTAAGCCAGTTCTATGGCTAGCTGACAACAGAAGGGGCAGAACCACTCTGCATCTCCCACCACATGTTCCTGTATTAGCACTAGCATTTGTTTCAGCCCATGGTTATCCTCAGACAGCTGGTTTTCTTTCTTGGTTGGGATTGGTTTTTCCTCCCTTCATTCACCCAGCCCAAAGTGGCTGAACCACAAGATTAGGTATGTGATACTTTAGCTGAAGCAGGAGCAGAAAGTGAAGATGACAGAATCCCTTTTTCCAAGCGCTTGCAAATCTTTTCAGGTGTACATAAGGTTGAAGACAATTCTTTTCCAGGGAGAGGCTGGTAAATTCAGCAATCAAGCTACACCTCTTCCCATTTTAGTGTAACCCACCATATCTTCAAATTCATTAAGAAAACACTGAAAATCTGAAGACCATGCCTTGGCAGTCTTGCTGCATGTCCACAGAAGGGAGAAGGCGCAAGTGACATGCAAAATTTGAAGGAAAAGCCCTTTAAGAAATTTTTTTTCCAACGGACATTGGGCATGTTTTTTTCTTTTAATGTATTAATTTAATGGGGGAGGAAGCCCAATGAACATGGCCTCCTTTGTAAATAGTACTTAAAAAGGAAGTTAAAAACCAAATGAAAAAATAATAGAGCAAAACAATATGAGTTATTTAAATGAACTGACTTGCTTTCTCTTGCCTCAGGTTGTTTTTTAGGTTGCTCTGAATCTGGGGAGGGGCAGGGTTTCCTGACTTTCAGAAAACAGCCACTGTGTATTTACATTTAAGTAATTGTTCAGTGAACTATAAGCAGCTTGATGGTTTTAAGCCACAATTATATAGCAACTTTTAGAGTTAAGATAAGCCATATTTCTTTTTATAACCATTTGGTGTTTTGCTTGTTTAATTCAAACTCAATTTTGTGAATAAGAAATTGAAGTGGTATCTGCAGACTGTTCTCCTTGATAGACTTCAATCCTGAATCAAAACGAGACTCTAGTACAAATTCGAAGTAGACAGAGCATACTTTAATCACAAGATAAGGCAAATAAATTAAACATTACTACTTTCTCTTTAAAAATAACTAGCAAGTGAGAATAGTTAAAAACTCTCCAAAAGTTGCCAAGAAAGAAAAGGCAAAGCTAGAAACAGAAAAGCACCAAACACATTACAAGAGTGTGAAAATGGAAAGAGAAGAGAAAGTAATTCCTAATGATCTGGTGAAGATGAAAAACCTAGCCTTGCGGATAACAGGATTATTATTCTTAGAGTCAATTTTAAAAACAACATAAACGTGCAGCCACACAGTAACACAGTAAGTCCTGAGTTTCTTTAATACCTCTTAAACCCATGACATACAGTACTCCTCTTACTGTAACTGACTTTTAGAGATGCTATTAGTGCATTATGAGAAACAGAGTTTCATTCTGTTACATTGCCATATATCAAAACCCCATGGGTCTCAGCAAACATAACAAAATTCTGAAGTGTTTATTGCTAAGGCATCCACAGGTTTTTAAGAATCTAAGGGTGAAGGCTTTGGCATTTGCCACCCTAGTCATTAACTCCCACTCTCTCAAAATACCTGGTCTCATTTCACCTACGAGACAGAACATGTCTGGGGAGGCAGTGAAAAACAGAGGATAACTTATGATGGAGCCTTCAGTGAAACATAGTGATGGGATCAACTCCTCCTGCACCTCCCCAGTATGCAGTACTACCTGCTCTAACACAACCCTTCCTGAAATACATGGAGCGAGTCCAGAGAAGGGCAACGAGGCTGGTGAGAGGTCTGGAAAACAAGCTGAGACCGGCTGAGGGAACTGGGGTTGTTTAGCCTGGAGAAGAGGAGACTGAGAGGAGACCTTATTGCCCTCTACAACTACCTAAAAGGAGGTTGTAGTGAGACTGGTGTTGGTCTCTTCTCCCAAATTGCTAATGACAGGACGAGAGGAAATGGCCTCAAGTTCCGTCAGGGGAAGTTTAGGTTGGATATTGGGAAGAAGTTCTTTACTGAGAGGGTGGTTGGGCACTGGAATAGGCTGCCCAGGGAGGTGGTGGAGTCACCGTCCCTGGGGGTGTTCAAAAAACGGGTTGATGAGGCACTTGAGGCCATGGTCTAATGGTCTAATGGTTAGGAATATGATGGGATAAAGGTTGGACTTGATGACCCTGGAGGTCCCTTCCAACCATAATGATTCTATGACTTCCCATAACCATCATTTGTACAGTATTTTCCTAGGGAGAGCAAAGAAAGCATTGGCCAACAAGAGAGGAGAGAAAAGCATAGCCTGTCACTACCCCCTCCTTCTTTCTTTTCTCACTCTGGGAAGAGGATGATAAATGTTGAGGCAGAAGAAAGAAACCACACAGTATAAAACCAGATAGAGAACACAGAAAAAGAAAGAAAAAAAAAAACCCCAAAAAACAAACCACAACACATCACTAGCACTACACAACTATAGGCAGCAATTTTAGCATAGTATTTTTGTCATGTACATGTAGAATCTTACTACTATATGATTGACTATTAGTTTTATTAGTTCTTAAGAGCCTTTGATTCAGCCAACTGTCTCATATTGGAAATTCTAATTAACAGTGGAAATCTATGAAAACATACAGCTGTTTACAAACATCTAGGCATCTTTTAATCGCCGTAAAAGCTCTTAGAACATTACTAACAACAACAAAAAATCCTGGGTTTAGAACAAAACCTAGTTTCATTACGGACCTTCCCCGACCCTTAATTTAAGACTTGTCATGGAGTAATACAGTTAGCAAGAACTTCCATTCAAATTCAATTTGACAATTTAAAACACATAAATCCATGCTGTTTAAATTTCCATCAGGAAATATTGACATTTGATATAAAATAATCACAGCAAAGTATTTCAGAACAGGATTTTAGTAACTTTTTGAAATTAAAAAAAAGGTTTAAGGCTTTGAATGCATTTATCCTACTTTCCTATATTTTATTGCCTTCAGCCTAAAAAAACCCTTCAAAATCCCTGGTCCTAGTTAAATACTTACCGTGATACCACCATTTTGTTTTCTTTGGATTCTTGTTACACGTTCTTACATAAAATGAGTTATCTGGAGGTCGCCTCTGCAATAGAAGAAAAGACCTACAAATAATCAAACAATCCTCATTGTAATACATGAGCTATTTAATAAGCTTATGAAGGGCTACCACATGGATGCAGTAAAAATGAGGCAACAGGCAGGGATAGACCCTTATGAAGAAAAATCTCTTAAGGATCCTGGTAACAATTCTTACTGGAGAGAGAGAGAGAGAGAGAGAGAGTTTGGAATCTAATTCTGATATCTTAGATACAATTCACAACTAAGTCCCAGTGGGTGAAAAAAAACAATGTAAACATCTATATCTGATCATCGCTTCAAATCCTTTCTTCACAAGTGTCATCCATCATTATGATAAATCAAAGTCATAGTATACAATACAAAGCCATTTTGGAGGTGTTTTTCTACCACATACACATGACTAGAACTGCCTAGGATGTGACACAAATTGGTGTGTTTGAATAGTACAAATGTACAAGCTCTGACCACATCTAACTTCCACAGATATTCCACTGCAAAAGAAATGGTCAAGAGTAACAGGGTGGTTTCTTTCAATAAAGGTCTAAGGTATCAGTGCCAATCGTCTATGACCAAAAAAAGCAGCTCAGCACCATTTACTCCTGAAATTAAATGATCAGGATCACTGAAACAGTACAGCTGCAAAGCCTAACAAACACCTGCGCTAAAGGCATTTCAATAGACATTTTGCATTGTCTTTAGAGACAGGTTCTATGTACAAAGAATTGTCCTAAAACATTATTGAACTTCACAATTAGTATAACTAGAAGGGTTCCGTTCACTCCTCTTCTCCAATAATGATATATGAGCAGGTTACAAAGCACTTACTGTACTGTTTAATATTTTTTCAGCGGTAGAGATGTAGACATCTCTTTTGCCCATTTTAGAATTTGAGAAATTAAAATTCTCACTTTGCAAAAATACAAAACTTTTAACTTTTACCAGTTCTACTTTACAGTGCTAAAAAACCCCATACCTTTTCTTTGCAGCTGGAAAGCATGCTAATAATGCTAAGACAAACAGATTGCACTGAGAGAGCTGGAGACCAGTCTTCTGTTAGAATGGATAAACAGATATGACCATTGCTATAAACATGAGGATGAACAGGAATATTGTCTCCAGTAAACATGACCTAAAAAAAAAGAACAAATATAATTGTAATTTATTGTCCACATTTTAAATAATGAGAGACATCAAACTGAATTTTTTATATCTTGCAGCCGCAGTCTTTTATGTCTTAAGGGATACAGTTGCTTAGCCAAAACACTGGATCTCAACGATTTCATGAGCCACAACATTATATAGCAGGAAACACAACAAGATTCACAAATGAATATTCTATAACCCTGGACACAACAGAAACCGAGTTCTGGACAACTCACCCAAGTGCCAGCATAAAGAGTAAAATGCATCAATCCTATTATAAATATAAAATAAAGGACTGGTACAACCCAAGTATGTTACCATAAAGGAAACACTTTTACATTATTATTTCAAGTAGAATTTGTTTTTATTTGACATGGACAGATATGGAAGAACAGCATTTAGAACCTTAACTCCTCTCTATTAAGAGATCGTATCACAGTTAAAAATGACAGTTAGAAAAGCAATTTTGACAAGTATTGCTCTTACATCAAGTTTTTGTCAGACACACAGCTGGCTCAGGACCAACTGAAACAGAGTAAAAGTGAAACTTTCATAGCAGCATGACCTCCCTGTGCTCCTTATCCAACATAACCAGTGTCATCTTTTATGCAATGACATAATACATCTCTATCACTCATAACCATAATACTCAGAAGCCTCTTAAGTGTTTCCTATGTTACATAAATATATATATGTGTACAAATATGTATACATGTACACAACACACCCACCTCATCACTGACTGCAAGGAAGAAGCAACACCTCCATCATATAGGAAGCTGAAATTAGAGAGCTTAACCTATAGCAGATAGGTTTCTAAAGCAGCAGAAAAACTGGACACAGAATGATCTTTCACAGGTCGTTAAACTGGTATTTCTTAAGCACTGAAGAGCTTCATAATCCAGTAATGTATTTCACCTCTAACTAATGCCTTCCTCTTATAGCAAAACCAGAACTAGGCATACTAGGTAAGTAAAAGAATGCACACTATGACAGACAACATACCTTTAGTGGCAGAAAGCAACCAAGTGATTAAGCAGCAGAGGCGTAAACTGTCAATTCACAGTAAATGGATTTGCAGGAGAGACAATTATGACTCAGAGGTTTGTAATATAGAATGAACTTACTGCACAGCAGCATTTTCATAATGGCATAAAGCCATCTACAACAATCAAGTATCCAGTACTTAAATTCTTAATTGTTTCCCGTGTTAAAAATCAGTGTATGCGTACAGATGTAATTTGCTGATTTACTGCACAGACCCACACGCACAGGCTGGGTAACGGATACTAACAGCACCCACTTAGAACCAAATGAAAGTGGCTACTCTCCTGTGGGTCACCTACGGTTCACTGCAAACCTGATAGGGTACAGAAGTACAGGTGGTCAGTTTGTTCCTTACATCCTACGACTAAGAAGTCAGCATTCCAGTTTTTATCATGGTACCCAAAAATATGTAATGTTTATGGTTTAAGTGTCTCTCACAGCTCCCTGCTTCAGTTTCAACACCAATTGAGAAGCGTCAGAGATTTACTCCTGGAACTTTGAGCTCAAATAGACAGGAGCTAAGGCACTCTTGTTTTTCTTCCTTTTTCAGAAGGGAGGGGATCATAGCTGAACACTACTCTTACCAGCCACATTTTTTAATATTCCCCTCAAGTAATGCAGGGATAGATGTACACAGCTCGTTTCACAGCCTAGCAATATTTTTGCCCCTTCAGTTCTTTACGTTGCCATAAAATCAACACCATTTCTTACACCTCAATTATAACACTAGGCTTGCAGGCCTCTCATAAAGATGTCATGTATCTAGGAGAATCAAACTCAAAGACACTTCCAGTTAATGCTGCTCTTTCATCTCCTATGAAGCCAAGTAGACTCACAGCACTATACCTCACTGCAGAGTTATTTTTTAAAGAAAAAGCAACTGCACAATGTGTTTAATACAAATTAAAATAACCAAATCTCACATTAGGATATGTGGATGATACTAATATTCAGCACGTGTCATGCAGCTATAATCTAAAGGTGATGTTAAGCAAGAAGAAAGCAGTTACCTGAGGCGAATCAAAAGGATACCGACTACTGAACTTAAATAGAAGCTGAAATTTTTCCCCTTCATATAGCGTTCCTGGAGCACCTTCCATGTCTACAATCCACCTAAGGAATAGGGAAACATTGTTACTCTCGTAGACTGACGAATTATAATTTTACTCCTGAAGCACAGGACTAATAAAATCAATTACCAATCACAGATAAATTTTCTAAACTCTCCATTAGTATCATAATAATCACAAAAGAGATTAATACATCAAGCCTACGTTTGAACAATCAAGCTTGGTCTTTTATACCCAAGTATTGATATTACAGTGCTGCAAATTATACAAGTAATTATGGCTTGAACCCAACACAGACCCATGGGTTCCCAATAAAATGACTGATAATGTGAGACAACAAAGCTGAAACAAAAGACCCGTTCCAAAGTTTATTCCTACACAAAAACAGGCTTGGAAGGAAACAAACTAGTTTGCATTCTCTTTCATGTAGTTTTACTTTTCTGTGAAGGAAATAATCAATACAGTTTATTAAAATAAAAGCTGGGAGGGAAGGGCAATGCTCCTTTTGCACCTGTGACAAACTCAGAAATTAAATGGTATATGACCTGGCAGGTAATGGAACCAAAACTGGAAGAGTTAGTAGTATAAAAAAAGAAAAGGTCACAGACAATTAAAAACAAAAGGATGTCTTGCAACTGTAATAAACACATCAACATATCACAGTATTCTTTTCCTCTGCTTCTGCTTCTTCTGTCATAATAATACAGAAATAACTGACATGTGAGGGGATGTTTGGTGCAGATTTTTTGTTGGTGGTGGGTTTGGGCTGGGTTGTTGAGGTTTTTTTAATCCAGTCAAAAATAGATGCTTTGCATATTGTTCAACATGTACAGCAACTATCTGCTATCTGCTTCTGTCATTTTGAAGTTCTGTTGTTGATCATTTAATATCATTCTTTGCAGCATCACTTCTCCATTTTTTGTCTTTCACCCGTGACAGAGTTTTACACATTTGAGCAATACAATAAGGTAAAGATTCAGCAAGAGACTACAAAAATGCTCAGATAAGATTTATATTAAACTCAAGTGAGACAGCTGAGATTTTTTACATCAGTAACGTGTACCGAAAAGTCAGCAGGTCCTACAGCTGGAAGTCTTACAGTCCTATTCCCAACCTCTCCATCCTCCTTTCATATACATTCTCTCCATCTATTTAAGCCATGTACATTGTTTATCTTCCCCTCTATTACTATTTTTTTTTAAATTGCTTCTCTACTGAACTGCCAGCTGTCACACTCTTCAGGAGGAATGCATCTTCAATAGTAGCATGATGATGACTGTACTAGTGTTTTGTATTTTAATTTTGTGAAGACTCCTTCAATCTAATCTATCTGCACTCCAGACTACTTATTTCTTCTACGTCTTCTGCTTTTACATTTATACACAAGCTGCAGCAACACTCTTCAGTTTTATTGGTCCTTGTGATCTAGAACATTCACTTTGAAATTTATAAAATAGTTTCATCTGCTAAGTAGAAGATAATTCTGCCTGGACATCGTTCCTTTTATGGTCAAGGAATCACTAGATCCCATCCTTCCTGTGTGCTTTACGGTTTAGCGATCTCAAATTTCTAATCTTTGTGTATTTAAAACACACGATTGCTTAACATTTCAAATGACCCAGTTACATCATGGGATTCAATTATCCTATTCAACATATTTCAAAACCAAGCTGGTATTGCTACACAAATCTTTAGTGCAGCAGTTCAAACTCTAACTTGATTAATGAACTCAGAAGATGTTACTTCACATCAAAAACCCTCAAAGAGAAAAAATACAATGTTATCTGTGACAGAAAGCTTTTTAAAAAGTGACAATTTCAAAAGCTAGCATGACAGTAAACAGGAAGTTCTTATTTTTAAGGTATTGGAATATATAAAAATTGTACATAGCAGAAAAAAATAATGAGGTAGTACTCTGGGAACAGAGACATGCTAAGAAAAATGGAAATCCACAAACAAAACAAAAAAACCCACACACCACAAAACAGACTTTTTTTTCCTTTCCTATCTCTTCATCTAGTGTAAACTTTCACTTAATAGCTGGGTTTTGTTTAAATAAAGTGAAAAACACTTGCAATATTAGTTTGAGTCCTTTTCTCAGAAAATCTAGGTTGAAAAAACCTCAAAGTAAAGCAAGAAACACAAGCTGTAATTCAGCAGTTGTACACCATTTTATTATTTGTACCCAATCCTGGAAAGTGGTATTTCAATTTTAGTCACATTCATCTGCACGAACTATCACAAAAACCCAGCATCATGTAAAAAGCAACAGCAGTTTAACTCTGTATATACAAGGCTCAGAAAAGTCTCATGTAACATGGTCCAAGTGCTACCACCAAAAATATAGACGTAAAGCAATTATCAGAAGTCAGCTCTGTGTTATGTTTTTAAATTGATCCTTGAATCAATAATATAGACCAGAACATAAAGTCTGAGATTCATACTTTTATAGATGCTTACATTTGCTGAGAATTTTTTAACATTTCCCTAAAATTAAACTAAGAAAATTATCTAAAAGGAATATGAACACGTAGAAATCTTTTTAATTTCAGTCAATTAAAAAAATAGTTTAAATACCAGGAACAGTATCAGTCCATTTCTACAGACAGAACACAGATTATTTAACCATTTTTCTCTTTCTGTTTTGCTAACCACAGAAAAAACTACAGAAGGGAGGAAAGTGCAAAGAAATGTACTCAGGTAATTTTGCCCTTTAAGAAGCTTCCTTCACTTACTTTAGAAACAGAAGGTAAAGGAAATTAACTGTTATAAAATATACTCAGCACAAATAATGCAGAATCTCTAAACCAGCTACTCCATTATTTCAATAAATGTGGAGAGGTTTCAGAGGTTAGTAGCAATGAGATTGTTAAACTGTTTTATTCTAAAATATACAGAAGCTTTTACCCATTGACATTTTGTTAGGCAGCAATATGCCTAATAAAAGTTTGATGAATTCACTATCCAGTTCCTGAGAGCGTCCAGTATGTTGCTGCAATATGCTCATTAAGTAGAACAATGTTTCACTCCCTAAGCTAAAACCAAAAATTCAGAATGTTACTTGGAATAAGTGGTGAAAGTGGCATGCAGAGGACTTCACATCACTTGCACTTTTCACCTTGACAGCAAAAATAAAACAGTATATATACTTACTGTGTAATTGAATTTTGTACACTCTTTTCATTTAGAGTCATTCCTGGAGGTGGATCATTCTGCAATGCCAATAGTTCTTTTTGTAATCGTTTCTATAAAGAAATTGTATAGAATATTTAAAATATTAAATTAAGTTCAACAATAAACATGCACACTAAAGTACATTTCATCAGTTATTGAAAAGTAAAAGGAATTTTATTTGAAAATTTAAATACAAAGTGAAACTGAAAGGTGAGAAAGAGGGAAGATTCCTCTCCTAGAAATTAAACTGAAAGTCACAGGCAAAAAGAGTCACAGGTCTTAAATCTACCTTTTTTGTAAAACAAAACAACACTTACATTTGCAACACTGCTAAGTGAAGAACTATTGTGTTGCAAAATATACAGAGGTATCCAGGGTTTTGTCCTATTACAAGTATGTCAATCACAGCTCTATACCTAGCACTGAACATTTGATATTCCCGTGACAGCATCAAATTTACAATTAATTCTCCAAGAGTTTAACAGCGCAACTCTTCCTCCTCTAAGTAATTTAAGACACTTCATCTGACATCTGTGCAAGCATTTGCCTTGTTCCAAGTCATTCCAGAGGACAGAACACAAAACTAAAACAAGACTAGGGGACTTGCAGAACACAAACTATTTTATAACTTCATAGTAACTGCATCTTAGAACCTACAGAGCTGTAATATTTAGAAAAGTGTTAGACCAGTAGCTCAGGTAACTCTTACCTATTTTGACAAGGATAAATCTGTAACTGCAACCAGCCACTTCTACAACAACTATCAGTGCTGTTTCTTACAATCTATGGAGCAAGGAAAATGCAACCTCTGTCAAGTGCTATCATTGGCACAGGTTTCAGAGTGTATTTTCTCCATACAAACAGTTAAGCAATGTTTTGTCATTTCCAAGTCATCTAGATAACGGAAAGTTCAAGGCTTTCTCATTTCTTACTCTCCTTTTTCCTGCCAACAATTTTAATGTTTACTGCCTACCAGTCCACTTCCATCATCCTACTAGTCAAAATGACCTTACATAACACTTAAGCCTGACCTAGTACTCAAGAGGAATAAATACGTATGGTTGGGGGCTTAGCATCTAATTTTGATTCAACATACAATTTTTTTAAATGTAGGTTTATCACATATTTCTAGCAGTTTCTTACTAATTTTCCAAACAACTTATCTTATGCTTAAACTTAACTTAAAAAAATCTACAAGGGGAAGGAAATACGAAGAGCTCATTTGTCAGCGTAGAAGTGATTAGGTATCTCATTAATACCTTTGAAATAAGACTACAATAAATTCAAAGACACAACTCCTAAAGAAAACACTCACATGTTCACAATCTACATTTTGAAATAACTTTGTTTCCATCAAGCAGCCCCAAAAACTTGCTTCGGGCTTCTATTTAGAAAGTCCCTACCTTGAACCCAAATACACACTTTAAAAGTCTTTTATTTGCAAGCAAATAAACAAATATGACATAAAACTTCACTTCAAAACATACAAGAATTTTAAAGGCTGCTACAATTGGGTGTACAAATACGAACTGAAAAAACAACGCTAGCATTTTCATAAGAAAGCCATATACAGTATTGCTAACACAGTGAGAAACAGATTCGATTCCTAGTGCTCACCTTTTGCTTTCTGCACAATTTAAGAAAATTTCAATTAGAAACACTAACAGTGTTTAACACCACCATTATGAATTAAACTGCAAAAGAACAAAGTTCCATAACCATTTTACTAGCCCTTTACAAGTGGCAGAGAGGTTTTGAAGTCAATTCTCTTTCGGACATTTTCCCAGACCATCATCAAATAAACCTCGATGGTAGCCAAGCTCTGTATGCCTTATCATATAGATATCATATAGCGAAGTATTTCAAAAGTTCAGAGATAAGAACCTTATATGATATGGGAAAATTAAAACTCTGTCTCTTAAAGAGGTGATTTGGAAACATTAGGTAAAAAAAAGTAAAGAATAAATGTACATAAGAAACAGCAAGTAATTCAGTAGAGATCCAGTTACTTGTACCTGTAAACCAACTATATAACTCTTAAAAAGAGGAGCCTAAAATAAATTTTTAATATTAAATTGTAAAAAGCCACATTAAGGTATCAGTATCTGCTCAAACACAGAAGTATGAAATAAGGAAATTTTGTTTGTTCAGTATTCAAAAATTCCAAATTATCAACACTTGAATTATCATCTCATTTGAAGTTTGGACCTTTGGCTCTTTTCTCCAGCAATCGTCTTTTTAGCCTAGTACAGTCTCAGTCACTCTTTTATCCACCTCACCAGTGCAAAAATACTCTCTGTGACTGCTTCACAGCTTTTCAGTTCTCACATATACTCTTTATGGTACTTTTTAAATAAAACAGTAACCCCAGGGGGAAAAGAAAAAAAATAAGATGTGTACTTGATCAGCAGAGTACCACTGAAGTGCTCTGTTCCTCTGATCCTAACATCTGCTGACACTATCAGGGGGGCCTGTCCATTAAACGCAAGTAATACATATAGACAACACATTGCTTCCCATCAGTTGCAATACAAAATATATTGAGATCCAAAAATGCATCACAGAAAAATAACTGCAGATACTATTTACACTTTGGACCAAACAAAATCATTATTTTTAAAGACAAAAAATAAATTATCATTTCCAAGTCAGCCAGTTCAAACAAGTATCAACCTAAGTTCAGCCTGACCTATATCTGCAGTTCTCAGTAAGAATATCAATTAAAAAAAAAATACATCCATGTCATTCCCATATAAAGCTGAAAAGAATGCTTTCTGTATGAAACAGGTATGTTATTTGACTATTAAGCCAAAGAAACTCAATAAACTAAGTCCCCCAGAAAGGTAAGCCTGTAATATTGCCAGTGTTGTAACAAAACTAAAATAAGTTTTAGCAAAGAAATTCATCACTTTGAAATAAGGGAATCCACAAAGAAAACCTGACTGTGATCACCCATTATGCAAAGAAAACTGCAGAGCAATTCTGATTAACAGTAAGACCCTTGGCACAGTCCCACACTGGAAAGGTAGGGAGAGTGTGCAGAGGTCAAGAAACCCACAGCTCTTCTGGACTTGTTCTTCACTCAGAGCTATGTCCCAAACAGAATCAAGTATTGGTAAAAGGCATTATTCCCTTCAGCCTTACTGTAACCACTCTAACCCTATGCCTATGGAAGTATCAGCTGTGTTCTGCATTGTACTATGCCTTGACAGATTTTATGTATGTCAACATTGCTCCTCTTCAGGGTAAACCCAAGAAAAAAGAAAACAAAAAAACAAAATCCCCACCAAATTAAGGTCTCACCCACAGCTGCAGGCAGTCAGGACAGAAGACCAACAGCTGCTATTAGGGAGGGCAGAATCCTTTTCATTTTTAGAATCATAGGATCACAGAATAGGTTGGGTTGGAAGGGACCTTTAGAGATCTTCTAGTCCAACCTCCCTGCAGTGAGCAGGGACATCTTCAACTAGATCAGGTTGCTCAGAGCTCCATCCAACCTGGCCTTTAATGTTTCCAGGGATGAGGCATCTGCCACTTCTCTGGGCAGCCTGGTAAAGAGTGCTCCACCACTCTGTAAAAATTTCATCCTTCTACCTAGTCTAAATATAACCCCTTAGTTTAAAAGCATTACCCCTTGTCTTACTGGTTTTATTTTCTTCAGCTACATTGACTACTTGAATAACTTCCCTTGAAATTAAAGGACAAAAATACTGTTCTATAATAAATCCCTAGATTTCTTCAGTCCCCACAGTGACAGGAACTCTGAAAATGTCAGTCAGCTCAAAGGGAAAAAAATGCTTTTAAAGACATCATAAGTATTACCCTAGCCACTACAGTCTAAAGATAGAAGCAAGGCAAAGTCCTTACACAAAGAGAATTACTTTTATTGAACCAACTGATACACATTTAAGACATGATACTTTTGGGAATACAAGCCCTTATTTGTTTGTATTTTTCCAACTGGAATAATAAAATACACTATTGTACAACTCTTCTATACCACTAACCATGCCATACAAGTTAATCATACCTTATCTAACAAACATAGCTGGGTATCTTTAATAGGCTTTCACCTATACCAGACATTTCACCAGACATTTTCAAAATTTGGTTTTCTATCAAGCATCAACTCAATTATTTCTGTACAAACTAATGAACAGCTACCCAGAGACCCTTTCCAGAAAACACTTGAGAGTACTCTATAGCAATTTAACAAAACTGTAGAGGGCATTGTGGTCTACTAGCCAGAATTCATTCAAATACTGAAAAATTGTCTTGAGAGGCTAATATTTAGAAAATTGTCTTTTAATCAACCTCTCTGGTCAATGAATTCCAGTGTCTGGCTACCCTCACAGTATAAATTGTTTCTTTTACATCTTACTAGAATATTTCATGTACCGACTTTTGTCTGTTGCCCCCTATCTTCCCACTGTGGCTCTGTTTTCCCCTATCATCCTCCCATTAGGTTGTTATAGACATCAGCAATATCTTCCCTCTGCCTCTCTTCTTCAGGCTGAAGAAATCCAGTCAGACTCTCCTTGTACATCATTTAGTTCAGTCCCTAGCCATCTTGGTGGCCATCTGTTGGACTCACTCCAGTACATCAATGTTTTCCTTGTACTGGGGCTCCCTAAAGACAGAACTCCAGATGTGGTCTCAAGTGCCAGAGAGTTAGGAAGAATCACTTCCCTTGAGCTGCTGTGCTTTCACACACAGCTCAATATGCAGCTAAAGGTAGTGAGAAAATTTGGAAGGTACTCTCTAAAGGTATTATGAAGGACTATTTTTTTATTTCCTTTCCCCATTACTCAACTAAAAATAATTTGTCTTATGTTGCGTCTCATTAATACACAAAACTGCATTAGCAGGAGCCAGATCTAGTTTAAAATAAATAAGTCTCTTAAATTAAGCCTTTGAAGGCCAAATTCATGCGGTTTAATTAGAAAACTGAACCTCTGGTTAGCATAGTAATTCAGAAAACATTTGAAGTTTAAATGCAACAACTTGAAATTAAATCCTCTTCGGTGTTTAACAATATTTGTACTAGCTAACAAACAGGTCACAAGGAACACCAACTTTCTCGGAATAACACCAAGTCTGAAGAGTACTATCAGGCACAAACCCAGAAACAAGCACTGCGAGCTTCAAGGTAACTCAGTTACATACTTTTAAAAAACCATGGATCTGATATGCCAAGCCCACACACATTAGGTACAAAAGGTAGGTCGCAACTGTAAATTTCTGAAATTAAGCATTTGGAAAGGAACAGTTTCAGAAGCATAAAGGCCTTCTTTGTATTTCGTAGGCATAAATACAGAAAACTGTTTTTCTGGCACAAAATTATTGAGAATAAGCAGCAACATACATAGCATGACAAAGTATAACAGATTAACACCTTTCAGACAATTTTAACTATCTAATTTGCAGAATCTTATAAACTTAGGACTTGAAGATACATCAGGGAAGTCACCTCTCCATCTTCCTAACATAAGGACAGATCAAAGATTCTTAAAATATCCTTGTAGTTAAAAGCCTTTAACATTTTCCACATCACCCTATCTCTTGCTTTTATAATTGGAAGAGTTTTCTTCACAGTGAGAGATCTAGGTGAATTGAATAAGTTACGTCAAATTACTTCTCTTACTCTTCATGGATACAGAAAGGAATTCTTTTACTGATTTCAGCTTACTCCTCTCCAAATAAAATACGTCACTCTTTAAACTCCCCCCTTTCCAAGTCTCATTTTTTAAGCATTTAACTTTTGCTGGTATCCAGCTAGCTCCTTAAATTTTAATTTTTTATATATATACACACACACATATACGTAACATATATATATTTATATATAATGAAAAGAATAATGTTTCATAATGACACTTAAGTGAATATATAAGTATAAACTGGACCACTTTTTCTCTGCTCCTCCCCCTATTAAACACTACATAGCTTTCTCTACTGAACCGCATTTTTTTTTTATTTTAAACCTTGTCCACTTACCACATGTCTTTTGTAAGAACACTTATATCCCGATCACCCAAGCCACTTTCAGAAAGCACAAAAGCCAATGCATACTGCCCTCAAAACACCCTTTGGTCAGCCCACTCAGCTTGACAGAACCAAATACCCTATCTCAATTAGATACCCAGTTGAAACAAGAGTGATTAGTTACAGGGAAAAAAGATCCACTGATTTATACCACATTTTTCTTATGTGCTTATTCAAACCTCACACTAACACAAGCCAAAAATACCTGTGGTCAGAGTACAGCTACTGCTCTTCCTGCACAATAGTTACCACACAGTAAGAGGAGGAAATCATGTTAGTTCAATGTGATTCTTCTTCTGAAATCCACCTTGGCTACTTTTTACCTAGGTACTCACAAGTTAATTGTCTATCATATCCTATAGGTATCAGAGACTACTATTTGGTCCAGTTATTTCCAGAAGCCATGCTTTCACATGATAGGAGAAGAACAAATATAGTATTTATCATCTGGAAACTCTCTCAAAATAATTGCCAAAGAACTCAGATTCAGTTGCTTAAACACTTAAAACAAAAAACAAAACAAAATCAATCCACACAGTTGAATCCTAGTGAATGACAATCTCCAGTGCCTAAAAGGTATTGAATCTGTCCTTTTTGCTTGGCATAACTTACTGCCTCGTTAGTTTAAGGATCTCTGTCATCTATTCTTTGTTTTCCTTTTCTATTCACAGGCTTATCTTTTTCTTCATCTTTCTACTGACTTTGAAAAAAACCTTTCTTAATGCTTTCCAAATCTGCTAATTTAAAACAATGCACCATGGGTAGATTTCACTTTTAGATCCTTGTCTCTTTCTTTGATACTGAGCTTTAGCAGTAAACACTTATTTTCACTCTTCTGTTTTGTAGAAAGCCTTTTCAATCTTCAAATCACTAAACAGCTCCTCGTGCAGCCATAGTGACTTTTCCTGTATTTTTCCATATTGACACAGCTTGCCATTGTAAATCAGTATTTTCTTTTAGAAACTTCTAGCCCTTCAACACTGTAATTATCAGGAGTCCTTCTTTATTTACAGATCTCCAGCTATGTTAAGACATGCATATCTAAAGTCAATACCATTATTACTTTTGCTTTTTTTCTTGCCGTGAAGCAAGAATACAATTTTTTTCATCACATACTCATGTTGCTTTTAACCTCTCAATCAGCTCCCTTATATTAAAATACAAGCTAGTGCAGCTGCTCACTCCCACCACAACCTCCAAACAGAAATTTTCGTTATGTTTTTGTATATCACAAGACCATCTTTCTAATGTTTCTGCTAATCTGTCATAAGATTTCATACAGAAGCTCCCTTCCTGCTTGTCCACTTTCTATTTAAAGAGACTGAAAACAAAACAACACAACACAACCACGGACTGCAATCATGGAGTTATTTACAGAAAGGAGGAAATAAATGCAGGATGCACAGGCAATCTTAATCTGATCTTTCCCTTACTTTTGAGCGAGGATTTTATGCTTCAACATTATTTTAATCCAACTTTCAAATAAACCAGAAGTAAAAAGTATTGAATTGGTAAAAACATTCACTATCTAGAAGCAAACAGAACAGCTGAGTCGAAAGATCAGAAACCCAAGACTGGGTAACACCACAGTCCTTCAACTAAAGGAATAATCAGCTGCAAAAGGCAGAGTAGTGACATAACCAGTAGTTTGTGCAAGTATTTTCAGTAAGGTGGAAGTCCTTGAAACCAAGATTATTTAATTCACCTACCTCTACAGGCAAGGATGATTCAAGGATGAAATCAAAGAATGCAGCTTAACGCTGATCCAAACATCAGTTCCAAAAGAGAGTTTATTCAAGTAGTTGACAGAGCAATAGCTTGTATTCTGTTGCTAATTCTGTCAAATAGGATTTGTGCAACCCCTTCAGTTATCCTCCACAGATTTTCTCAAGTGTAAAGCTCATAAGACTTCTCAAAGCATATGGAGCAAAGAACACAAAATTAACTGGGTGTCTGTGGAGTAAAATTCCTGCTGGCTCACAACAACCTGTATCATTTCAAACCTGATAGACAGCACCCACTGTCCGTCATGGTTAAATATATCAAGTTAAATATATCTTCAAACCCAATAGCTTCTAGCATCTTTGCTAAGCAAAAATACACACTCTTCTTTTTCCAAACTGGCACGCATCTTACTTGGCCACCTCTGGAACTGGTGTGGCAACATCTCAAATGCCACAGCTGAATTCTCACTTGCGGTATTCCTGGCAAATTACATAAAGCAGCAGAAGGCAGAGCAGAAGCACATAAAAAGATGTAATACGTGAAAAGGGGGAAAGGGTAGCAATTTAGGACAGGAAGAGATTTAGAGGTGGGCAACACGAGTATTTCAGATTGCCATCTCCTATAATGATAGTTTGGTTACTGCGAACCATTGATCTAGGTGTTATATATCACATAAATGCTTACTAACAGAAACGCAATTATTTCACTGGTCTCTGTGTCCCCGTCAGCTACCTCAAAAGGCAACAACCTATACTTCAAAGCATAAATGACAGTATCATCATCACATTACTCAAAAGCAGGGATCTTTTTTCGGATTCTACCACAAACAAGGATCATACCCATGGACAGACAGGTAGACAGACTTTAATCACAATCCTCCACAAAGCAACAGTGAAGTCAAAGGTACTTTTCCTCCCCTGCCATGAAAACTTACCTAGCTCTTACAGGTATGTGAAAATTACCTTTTTCAATGCCTTTAAAAATGAGTATCACAATATCAGGTGTCTATTTCCAGTTCTAAGCCTATTGTCAGAACTCTTACAACAGCCTCACCCCCCCCTTGGAAAGCTGGAACCTAAAGAGCTGAAGTTTAACAAAGCTATATGCAAACAAAAACGTGTACAGTGAAAAAGGCACTCTTAGCTATAGGGGTCACTACCAAGTACAAATTATATACATATAGCTGAAAGCAACTAAGATAGGCAATGAATATTGTTTCAGTTAATGTATTACACTTCATAATTACAGTGAGTAAAGCATACATACACTGTTACATTGGCTCTGTTGACTAGCAGTAAAATATTAACACCATAATCCAAACAAGTTTGATTGTCTGCCCATACTCCTGACTTACTATCATCTCCTCAGACGTGAAAATACAAACTCTATAAAGGTAAATGACAAAATAAAATTGAAGAAAGATCAACGTATACATTCAACTGCCTTATCTCTGAAATTCTTGAATATTCCACTTTTTGGTATTTCAAGAAATGCTGCAAGAGATGTGCAATGTCTTAATGGCAAATGAAATGATGAGCTAATACTTTACCTATGTACAACCCTTAATACAGACTGGAAAGTTTACTTCAGAGACTTTCCTCTTTTTTGAAAGAAAGAGAGAAAAGCTGAGCTGATTAAACCAAAAGAAGATTCAGTACAAAGCAGGATATATTAAGGGCAGTGATAAGAGTTTGGCAGAAGACAGTTGTGGGGAAAAATGATTTTTCTCTTCAGTAGAGCAGAAACCTACCAGCAAAGCAAAAAGTGGAAAAGGGGCAAACAGCTTCCTTCCGTTTCTGATGGGGGAAATATCCCAACAACACAGCTTCTTTTACCACTAACACAAGCTGTGATGAGCGATTAAGCTGGAATGTGGCAGCCTTTTCACGGCTACTAGCCAGGCTTAGTTGGGCAGTACCACGAGTATATGAAGAAACTGAAAGATGGAACCATAAATACACAGACTAGCAAGCATGGGTGGCCAAAACAGCTGCACTTGAATTTTGTTAGAAACCTTGATTTCCATGCTCTCAAATTGTTTTTCTTTGTTACAATGACGTAAGAAAGTAGCAGCCTTCCAAGGCCAAGCCCTCCTAGACACTGTAAACGGAAATCTTCATCTGACTTGGAGATCAAAGCGGAAGAAAACTTAAATCATAGATAGTTAAAAGTTAAAAATTAATCCCACAGGGGCTCCGCTCTTCTATTTTATGCTGGTAAAGCCGCTGCACCCTAGGGAGACCTAACAATATTTCTCCAGTAACTACTAATGATTCTCTTCCACACCCAAAGATTGAAACGTACCCAGTAAACTGTTGGCACAGAAGTACTGTCAGTCCTACGATGAAGTCCTGGCGAAGATTTTACATTTCATTTATGAGCTACAGGCTGTCACCTCCTCCCCCACTCACGTTACAAAATGTTTCACAAGAAACATCCTTTCTGTTTTCAAGAAGTTTCTGCATGCAGGAGACAGGGGTTTTTTTCCCCCCAAGCTCTCCCTCAGTGAAGAGAGGCAAACGGTAACCTTGTACCAGAACAGGGGAAGCTGTGAACAGGCTCCAACAACAGTGTTGTTACATCACCACCATGTTGTTTCATAAGCAAAGCTGTTACTCGTCTGCTAGCACAACCCACTAGCCTGAGACAGTAAGACCAGTAACAACTCCATTTTCAGCATTTTGTCCTTCCATTCATGCATTTCTTACTGAAAAGTATCTCAAATCCAGAATATGAAGGTCTAAACACGGGGTAGATAGTCCTGCTTGTTAAACAGAACTTCTCTACAAGAAAACCATTTTTGACAGTGTAAGTATTGCTGGAACTGATGGCATGTCACTCTCTAATTACAAACCTAACTTTAAATACCAAAAAGCTCTCAAACAGAAGAGAAACAAGGTAAAGATTAAAAACGGTGACACTGAAGAAAAAAAATTACCTGCTACAGTCCACCTTGCTACTTAAGAAATCTAAAGAAGAGATGAAAGAGGCAGTTCCTACAAGCTTAAAAAAAAAATCCTTTGTTTCCTAATCAATCAGGTCATTCATGAAAGCCCCTGCAGAGTGCATCCATTAAAATAATTTGTCCCAAACTCCCAAATTCACAAGTCATCCAGACACTTGAGTATCACAATCCTGGGTGAATTTCTACCAAAGTTCTTACAGTAAGATTTAATCAAGGCCCAGAGGAGGAAAGAGTGGTAACTGACTGGATGTGCCCAACTAAAGCTTCAGCAGGACGCATAACAAAACAGCTTCACAAAATACTCTGGTCATAAAAAATACCAGGATTTTATTTTCAAGAATTGTTTTTCAGTTTTATCTATTTTTGGCTGAATATCAGGTTTTCAATCTGTACTGAGAATGCAGAAGCAGATTAGTCTCCTCCTTCTCATTTCTAATAAAACATGTTAACATCTGTCAACCCAGTTCTAATGTTGTTTTCCCAGACCAATCCATACTTCAAGTCCTGCATGTCACGTATTTTGTATGTTTCTCTCTTTTTAAAGGAATCAAAATGCAATGCATGCATCTTTAAATGAGCTACTTACAAATAAGTTTCCACCACTAATCTTTTGTTTTTCTGAGCATTTAAGAATTTCATTAGGTTGTGGACTGGGGGGGGGTGGGAGGAAGGATTGTTGGTTTATCAGTTTGATAACAGAATACGATCTTCACGTGCTCCAAGATATTCCAAAATATTTGACTGCAAGGTCAAAGCAACACAGTCCTCTTCTAAAGGGAATAATATGCTTGACTTAAACTCACCTTTAAGAGACAAGATCAACCTGAAATCAGAATTACAGTATAATTAAAGATAAACCAGTAACTGCACACACACCCTTCTGTACTCCAGGCTGAATAACTTTTTACTAGATAATATTTTACGATGAACCTGCCATTTTAATGCAAATTAAGTGAAATCCACTAATAATAAATAAAATTAAACTGACAGCAGTCACCTACTTTATAAATGGAATCTTCAAACATACCAACATCCACCACGAGCCTCATACAGCACGAAAAAGTCAAATGCAAATAATTTTATCTTTTAAGCACAAGAGTCCAGCACTACTTGAACTGCTTCAGTTAAAGAAATGCATTTAAGATAATAGCAAGGGCTGACACAATGAGGGCAACCATACGTCTACCGGGGAATTTCTCATCTTATAAAAACCATTCCAAAGGTGCATAACCAGGACAAAATGCTGTATTCTGACCAAAAGCCTTTTGGAAAGAAAAGGGGCAAAATGTTGGAAGCTGAAAACTGTAACAAGATAGAAATACTCATCAAATCTGTACCCCTAAATATGACAGAGAAAGAATTTCTAACTAAGGAAACCTCAATCTATTCAGTTTCCTTTTCCCTTCCCATTATTTGCCACCAATTTGTAATCAAGAATAAGTAAATAAATCTATGTGGACAAGTAGCATCTAATTCTATGAAGCCTTTTATTCCAGCAGACTTGCAGAGACAGTATTTGCTATACTCTTGTAAACTATTATCAACATTTATTGACATGTGTACTGGGTTTTTTTCTTGAGGCTGATCAAGCAGTATTTTTAATTAAGTTGAATAAAAAAATTACAAATAACTTTGTATTTGTAATTGTAACCCAAGGTGAAACAGGATTATTTTTAGTATTGTGTATGAAAGAATACTAGCTATTCATTCTCAATCAGATAATTAATTATCAAAAATAAGGTGTCTCACAATTCTTGCTCTACCACTGTTAACTTCTGTCCTTTCTTTTCTAACACATAAATACTGCTCCCAGGGAAGCAAATTACAGGTTCCCTCCCTTCTTCTTCTGCCACCCCAGACTGATACCTGTTTTTCATTCCAGTGATTAAGGTCACCTGAGGGGAAAAACAAACAAAAACAAAGCAAAAAACCTGCAAAGGCTGGCATAGATTCCAGAATACCTTTTGAACGCACTCAACTACCAAAAGCAGGCAGAAGACAAGCTATTCGACCCTCATCCCATCACCAAAGTTTGCTTAGTGGCTCTTTTTATTTTAATACATTTAATCTATTTATTTTAATGTGTTTTTAATAAATGAAGTTTTAACAGATTTAAATGAATGTGCAATATTGTCTCTTCCAGCCTCCAAAAGGCAAAAATCCAACTCCCAGCTGGCTGTTCTGTCACAGTCCTTTGCTACTTCAAAACCATGCAAGACACACAAAATTTCTGGCTCCAAGTACCAAGCAAGAGACCTTCATTTCCCTTCTCCCCAGTGGAAACTTTAGCCTGCGAAGTCCTTGAAAGCTCATCTCTCAGCTGTAAACCAACACTACGTAAGAGACATGACCATAGTATCAAACACATCTGTATTTGGTTGAACACAGTTATGGGTAAGTTCAATGGAAGTCTTGCCTTCTCTCTTTCCTATTAATAGGGGTAATTTAATCACACAACCTCCAGGAGTATTCACCAGTATAGCCTATACCTGTATATCGTATAGTGAACATCCTTGAGTCTGAAAGCCTTAGCTCAGTAGCATTTAAGCAAACAATTAAAGAAAGTGCTTGATCACCGAGTTTCGCACATTGTCTGAGCTAAGCTGCTTTAGCTTATTAATTACAAACTCAGAGCTTTCCAAGGGAGCAGCTTAACAAGACAACATTCCCTGGCTTCTGCAGATCTATTGTTTTCTCTTTCCCCTTCTCAGAGCTAGACTAGCTAGGCTTTTAGGCCTAAGAACAAGACATCAGTAAACTCTGAGCAAAAAAAAATATTTACAATCAATAACTATTCTTTACAATTAATATCTGCTTCCTCTTATTTTCCTGACTGAAATCACACACATATCCATGAGGTATCAACGTTCAATGTGACTCGTTGAAAGCATTTATCATTTTCTATATTTTAGTTACATACAGTTGGTCTATTTGGAACGCTCGGGGACAGTGGTTTCAGTAAACTTGTCTATTAATGTTTTCTTTTTCAGAAGTGAATTCTTCCATTCTAGCTCAAAAATTGTGCAGTTGCTGCACGAAAACTGTTTCCCAAAATTCTGTTTACACAGGCAGATATAAAAAAAAAAAACCACAACAAACTGTGAGACTCCTTAGGGCCTAATGGCATAACTTATTTTATTTATCTTTACTGACTTAGAGACTATAAATTTTAAACTTCACTTGATATTCAAGGCACTTTAAAAGTTTATTAAAAAAAAACAAATCCAAGATTAAACTAACTAATCTTGGTAAAAATAACTATAAATTTTGCAGTTATCTTATTTTACTGTAGCATGGCTATATGCCAAAGCTAATATACCACATATCAGTACAGACTGATAACTGAAGGTTACATAAAGGACTAACAACCTCTTAGTGGACAGGCAAAACGCTTTTTATTGTCTACTCGTTCTGATCTTAATTACGGTACTTGCATTTTTGAGTTTGAAAAATGATTGAAGCAAAGGCACCATTGAATACTTCAAGTCGTTACTAACTACTAATAATTTCATTGTGTTTATATCCCAGAATTGGATATATGATTATAGTAAATATTTTTTTATTTATAAAATATTTTATTTGATATAACAACACAAATATCATCCTGTACAGTGATGGTTAACAGTACAGAACATGTGCATTGTTGTTTTAGTTCCAGTCGACTGAAAGCTTTCCTCCCTGAAGGTTGAGTTTGTTGGGGGTTTTTTGGAAGATACATTAAAAATAATTTAGAACTTTTTCCTGGACAAAGCTGTCAAATAAGTAAAGAGAAAATTATTTCTAAATGGTTAAATGAAAATGCTGTCAATATTGCAGAAAGACTATGCAATATGCAATGGTTCCGAGAACAGCTGGAAACACAGAACTTCCACTGAGATTAGGAGAGCAGGTAATTAACAGAACCAAGAAGTTTTACCAAAAGTGGGCATATCCAGGGCACTATATTTTTTTATAATGTAAATACAACACCATTTTTCTTGCAATTTAAGTGGCTTGTATACATCGTCCCCACCTGCCACTCCACTGGCTGGAAACACTGGGGTGAAACTTGTGGGAAGTTTCTATATTGCTACTGTCTCATTTTGTGGTAAGAGTTCCTGGTGATCTCAGACTAACATGAATTCTGAATTGTCACAAGCAAAATTATTTTATGAAATGCCTGTCTAGGCATACATTTTGGAAAAAAAGTCTATTGCTGTAACAAGACTTTTCAAGCAGCACTTTTTATTTTGATACATGCATGTATTTTGATGGTGGTCTACCGACAAGCAGTTCTCAAGGGCAAAAAAAAATAATCCTGATAACACAAATGCACGGTGAAGGCTAACATTCTACATGCTTTACTAAAGCTGTTTGTGTCATTAATTACATTACCTCTGTATTTAATCAGATTTAAATATCTACATGTACAAATCTCACGAGTCTAACTTCAAAGGAAAGACTAGAGGTAATCTTGGTGATAAAATGCAAACCTAAAACTGTTCCCATAGATGTGTTCCCAGCTGTTCTGACAACAACTGTTTAATGCTTATTATTTCTTCCGCATTTACCATATTTTTATGTTATCTGTAGCATTAAGACTTCAGATTACTAAAGATGCTATAACAAATTATCTAAAGCAAATCCATTCTATTCACTTGTTCTACACTGCTTACAACTTTTCAGATTATTCTAATTTATTTTCAGGAAAAGTTGAAGAATCTTGGGCTTTTTCTGGGAAAAATATTGAAAAAAACAAACTTTTCCTTCAAGGTTTATCTGGGGGGTTTGGTTGTTTGTTTTTTAAGAAAAAAATTATCATTTGCTCAAAGTTACACAAACCAGGTTTAAACCAATCTAGTGGTGTCAAGTTAGCCATGACTTTAAACAACACAGAGGTTAGAAAAACAAAACTCAGAATCTCGTCGACATTGGCTTCTATTTTTCTAGAAGAAAAGCATTACAGAAAACTGCCATTAAAGAATGTCCACACAGAGGAAGACTGTAATAAATTTAAATGTTACACGTAAAGGCTCGAACTCCCAAGTTTTGCAAGTTCTATGAATCAACTGAACAGCACTGGTACTTCAGGCTGATGTTCATTGCCACTGGCAAAAAGAGGTGATTTGTTATAGTTTTGAAACTTTCCTTGTAGGCTGACTTAGAACAGGCTGATCAGATAACTCTAGCTTCAAGTTAACCAGAGAAATTTCAGTGGATCTGTAAAAATAAGATGTAATTAAACTATGGCATTATACATTGCTGTATAAAATTATGGCAGTTTAAGAAGTGACTAAAACTTATTTAATGCACCAATAGATCACTCTTATCAGAAATATAAATAATACCACCATAACGGTATGTTGATAGACTGCTGCTATAGTTAGAGACTGCAATGAGTCACACTAAAGTTTCAGTTAAGCACTGGGTATTTAAAAACTCTGTATATAATCAGAAAAATGACACCTTTTTATGTTAGGCAACTTATATATTAAATGTTAGCACTAATAGTAATAAATTGAATTATTTTGAACTGAAAAACATTTAAAATGGTATATAACATCTTCTTTTGTAAAATGTTTTTTGCATTTAAGATTTAAATGTTAATTAATAGAAAAATTCAGAGCTTAGAAATCTTGCTTAGCTGTAAAGGTGTCTACTATTGAGAAACTAATTTTACAGTTCACTTACTAATTTTTCATTTATGCTTCCAGTGAATTTAAAAAGAAATTCCAGAGAACTGGTTTTCCAATTTGCTGAACTACATTACTACATTAGTAACTTACTAAACTCAGGAAAAAGTCATCAGAACATTATACAACTAGTAACATATAGACAAAAAAACTCCATGAATTTCCTAGAATCTCAGCAAAAGACAACAGAACAATTTTTTTTTTTTTAAAAAAAAAGGAAGAAAAAAGTGTAATCCTAGAGCTAGTATTTTGAAAATGAAAGCAATTACAACATAAGACTTACAACGGCCGTATTTTCAGAAAGTGAATACTACCTCCACACATAACCTCTCTTCCTTTTAAGCAACGTTTATTATTCACATATCCTAAACAACCTCATTTTATTTGTAAACATTTCCCCTTTACAGAGGGAGCAACAGGAATAAGAGTAAGGCAAGCTGTAGGTGGTCATTCACTAGGCCAGAGAAAGCAACACAGCACAGGTTTACGAGGTCCCACTGAGTGCCTCCTTCAAGCTTCATAATTGTCACTTCCCCACAGTTTTCCCACAGTTTTATAAGAGATACTACTTCATAAATTATTGCCTGTATTTTGCAGTTATGCTTGTGGAAGTCTGAACATTAAAAGAGCAGCATTACAAAATGCCTTTCTCACACACAGCTATAAAACGAAGGCAGATGAGACTATCTGTCTGAACTCCTGCTAAATAAAGAACATTCTGTACAGTGTGTTCAAGTTCCTGATCCCATTTTGTATCAATAACTCACAAAGACATACCACGTTTTTTTCATGCTCCTAAACTCCATGAGCATAATTTTCACCCCATAAAGTTCAATGATTTGACATTTTAACTCTTTTTAGCTATGATAAATCAGGCTATCAGGATAATTAAACTAATTTAATTTCGTTTGCACTCTTTCTGTTCCATTACTGGTGACAAAAAATGTTAAGTTCTACTGGGTCAAAATGAAAAGAAAGTGAAAACAGCAGTTTAAGAAAACAGAAGTGCTGGATCAGCAAAATGGAAAACCGTGAAAAGGAAACGCAGAGCAGTTCCAGGTGAAATAAGGAAGGACGGGGGGCCACTGCCACTAAACCCAGCGATCTTTCCTCCTGCCCCAGTCACAACAAATCACCGCCCACCCGCAGCAGCGCCCAGCGAAAGTGATCCATTCTCCCACAGCAATTTCTGCAGCTACTATTTAGAACTCCTTCGGAGAGGGTATGAATAAATAATTCAGCTGGAAATACCTGTCAAGCAACAGGATGGTTCGTGCTGCTGTACCCACAGCAACCCCATCCGAGCACGCACAGCCAGGCGCTGCCTGCCCGCAGGACCGACACCGCTCCGCAACCCCGCTCCGGGGGGACAGCGAGGACCCCACGGGCAGCACGGACACACGGCCTGGGACGAGCTGTCTGCCCCAGCCTCCCTGACCAGGAATTACACAGCCCCGACCCCCGAAGTGCCCGGGAGGATGGAGCTGGGGGTCACGTCCTTGGACGCCGCCCTCGCAGCGCCCCCGAGGGGCTGTGCCCCGAGGGGATCCCCCGGGGGAGGGGGACGAGCCCACCACCTCCCACGGCGGCCAGGGAAGCCCTGGTCCCTCACACC
>VZRW01003879.1:194265-218256 GCA_013398125.1 Aegotheles bennettii | reverse complement strand
GGCCCCGTGTGCCCCCTGCCCTGCCCTGGGGCTGTGAGCGGCTCCGTGTGCCCCCCGCCCTGGGGCTGTGAGCGGCCCCGTGTGCCCCCTGCCCCGCCCTGGGGACAGCGGCCCCGTGTGCCCCCTGCCCTGCCCTGGGGCTGTGAGTGGCTCCGTGTGCCCCCCGCCCCACCATTGGGGCTGTGAGCGGCTCCGTGTGCCCCCTGCCCTGCCCTGGGGCTGTGAGCGGCTCCGTGCCCCCCGTGCTGCGCTGCCCCGCAGGTGTTCAGTCTTCAGCTGATCTGTCTTTCTGCAGTGCTGGTCTGGTGGCGTACATACCCAAACTAGCATGGGCGTATTTTAAATGGGAGCATTTTTGGATTCTTCCTTTCCGGGCCTGGAACAGCCCCTGTCCTTTGCACTGGATGGTTCCGTGGTGAGTGTGCAGGTGAACGCAAACACAGCCGCTGGCTTGGAGCAGCCTGTGTGCAATCCGGGCATTCAGCAACTTGCAGAAATATTTTCCATAAAGCAGTTACTCCAGCTCCAGTATTTCAGACCTAACGGACCCCCAAGGTAAACCTACAAAATGTTTTCCCAAAGACAAACCTATAAACCTCATAATCCTAGCAGATATGCAGAACCAAGGATTTAATGGAATGCTGATTTTACAGCTCCTTATAATCTCCATCTCCCTGCTGACCTCACTGTACATGTCAGAACCACTGGAGGGCCTTCCTCTGTCCCTTCACACCCACGCTTTCTGATGATGCTAAAGAATTCTCTTCAGTCACTTCTGCTTCATTGGTAGCACCTGTTTTTTCCTTCAGAGATGGCCTGATACACATCCAATTAAATTATTGAACAATTGTTCTCAGTTTGTGCTTAGCTTTGAAGTGTGCTGCTTTAATTTTAGACCTAAAGAAAGGTTGTACTTCTGAAAGCCTGCCTACTTTCTTTAACCATGTTACTATTTAGCATGATGCAAGATACTGCTTCTGCATACAAGCTTTACCTTCCAGTACATTTTGATGCATCCTCAGCTTTGAAAGTGGCTAACTGGAGGAAAACGAAAACCCAGCACAACAGGGCATCAGCTTCCAATTTGTATCCTGCGTCAGAAGCATTGATGCTGTTAAAGTGAGCATACAAACTTCTGGGGTTTGCTTAAGGGGAAGTACAGAAGGCAGCAGGAGCATTCTTGCCCTGTGAGGTAGCTGCAGAAGGGAACAAGCCTCTTGGCTTTGTGGGAACTTGCTGATGATAGAATTATGTTGATTTCTGAGTAGGAAAGGAGACCAACCTACCAAAAGTAAGGATGGAAAAAGTGTCACCATGTAAACCGAATCCTGTACTTTTCATCCTCTAAATTCCACCTCAGTTCTCAGTCACAAACTATGGGCTCCTGAGTCTGTGCAAGCTGGCGTTGCTCTACTGACTTCATTTAAACAACATGTTAAGTCAGCAGAATCTTGCTCTGTGTGTTTCCCCTGGAAGTCCATATTTCTGTACTATATGATTTTGCAACACCTTTTAAGTTGCAGAGTAGTATTGCATGAAGTAGACATTTAGACCTGGTAGAGGTTTCTTTTTCCTGCAGGTCTTCAGAACTAACTTAGGCTGCTAGACCATGAAGTGGAACATTGCTATTCTTGTTTTACTAGATGCTGTTGTTTCGCATGATCCAAACATATGTTTATCCTAAAATAAATTTCTTAATGCCATATGCCACAGAGACAGCAAGCACATCAAGTTTAAGCAATGGACATGTGTTCAGCTATAAACATGGACATATTGACTATCCGTGTTGATGTAATCACAGTGAGATAAAATGAATTTAAATCCATTATTTTCAGTTTCTTAACCCTGTCCCAGAAAACCCTGTTCAAGGTCAGAAGACATGAAAAGGCATAAGCTTATGAATGCCAGCACACTTCAGAGACTGCAAGCTGGTTATGCATGGAAAGATCAGCTTTGGAGTCTTAAACTAACTGTAATCTGTGCAAATACGACTTCTACAGAAAAATTATCTCTGGGCAAAAAGCCACCTTAGCAAAAATCATAGCTTTTAACTGTCCTTATGTTTGAGAAGTCTTTTTTCCTATCTCACAGAGCTTTGCAATGTTAAAAACAAGGCACATACTACATTTTGGACTAAAATACTGTTTACTGAGATAACTTCACCTATGCTGCAAATCCTATTCCTGAGGACAGCAAGCATGAAAAGCAAGGGGCAGTTAGCCCTTCACACAAACAAAGCACAAACAAATTACGACCCACCCCAACTTAACTGGGTGTCTAAGAAACTAAAGCATTACTCTGCAGCTGAACCTCATGCCCAGAATACCCCCACCCCTGAATTCACTTAGTTTACTCCTACAGGACTACCAAAGTATCTTTTGACACTGTTGTCACATCATTGTTCTTTAAAGTGTCATGCAATTGTATGTGCAACATTTTTAGCTCCTTGCTGTCATGGGAATAGGGGCAGCTGGAGAATTATCCCCGTGTTTTATTGTTGTTTTTTTTTCCTTTTCCCCAGGTCTCAGTAACCTGGTTTGCAGGGAGCACTTTTTAATAGGTGGTTTTGTATAGTGCATAATGCTAAAGGGAGTCAATCCCTTAAGCATAATAAGAAAACAAACACTATTAGCGGACTCCCAGAAAGAATTTATATGAATATCTGTACTTTTGTCCTTAAATACAGCTCCATTTTTGACTTTGTCATGGCTCATAGTATTCTTTGTTCCAAGTTACTCAGTAATCTCAGCAATGAAAGGCCCAAAATCCCAGAGTGGGTATATTTCACAAGGAGTTGGTTATATTGTAATTTGCTGTTCATTTCAGTGTTGACCTTTACCTATGCAAAATGTAGAAGAAAACACTTTTGCAGTTAACCCTTCTGAATGTGTTGCAGGTGTAGAGATAGTCAACACAACAGTTGTTTGTTTTTTTAAAAAGCAAGATCTAGTATTTGGCTAATGCAGCCTGATCCTGCACCAGTCAACCTAAATTTTGCCAGAGACTTCAAGAATCAGAGTCCTAGATCCCAAACAGTAAAAACTTCAGGAGTAAGAGGCATTTGATCTGTTAACTTCATTATTTCAGAAGCTATCTTGCACTGATCTGATCAAATACACAATTATGACTCACATCATATAGAGCAAATAATGAAAATTACCTCCCACAAAAATTGTTTCTGTAAATATTCATGAATTTAATCTAAAATTCTACTCTTCTTCAGAGTTTGCATCACCCTACATTTACAGGAAAAATGCAACTAATGTTCAAACTACATTTATTAGATAATTTTCTGATGTATGTAGCCAGTTTCACAAAGGTCAAATATGTTTCTTGATTAGGGCCCCTATTATTTTATATTTCTTTCCCTCTGTTATCCATAACGTTTTCAAACCAAACATTTTTTTTCCTCTGCTCTCCCTTTTTTTTTCTGTATCGTACTTCTACATACTGAACTATCACTGTCTGCTTCTTTACAATTTCTGCCACTATAATAACATGGGAGCTTGATCTTTTGTCTGTGTCCACTGTAATTCTTTACCTTTCCATCTTATCTCCTTCTCACACAAAAGCAAACTATACATCATGTTAACCTCCCTTTGTTACTCCAGGGGCACAGCAACCACAATCAGCAGTGCCAGGAGACTGCATCTCACGAGCGGGGAGGATGACACCCCTCAGAGGAATTGTGCCAACTTCTTCCACTCCTGCCTGCCAGTTTCAGGGAAGAGCACAGAGTTCAAAATGTCTGTGGCACAGAGATCTGATAAACACAAGCGTGATGCACCTGCAGGAAACACTGCATCATGGAAATAAGAGACATAGAATCAAACCAAGACATGATTACATCAAGAATACAAATATATAGCATATATAGCTAAAAATGAAAAATACCCTAAATCTGCAAGATGTCTTTGACCTGTAGAGATTTTATTGTTTTATTCCTTAGCAACAATGTAGCTTTTTCATCAATGGCCTGTTCCGTTTTTATATTACTTAGTTCTGGGTAGTAACAGGCACATTCTCACTTCCATCCCAAGATTTACAAAGGGATAAATGGAGGCTAAGGGAAAGGTTCCATCTTATTTGTGATCTACTGCAAGCACAGCATCTGCAGAAGAGGGTCATCCTGTTCTCAGCTGTCACGTGCTTCCATTTCTTCTCTTGTATAGGATTTGACAATTTCACAGTCACTGCATGATCTGTGGCTTTCAGCTTATCCACAGCAAGACTGAACTACCAAAATAATTTTCTATCAGATCAGAAAAAGAATCTTTCCTATTCAATGGGCACACAGTTGCTATAATTACTGCAGGGGAAGAAGGACACGTGGCCAGGGAAAGGAGTGGGATGGCCTGTTTTAGTAATATGTTGTAATTACCAATTTGTAGTAACTGTCAAGCCATGTTTTTTGGCACCATTATTCCTCTCTTTAAAATGTTATAAAAGATAAATACCTATAAGGATAAAAGTTATAAAAAAATCAAAATAATGATCGTGTAGGACCTATACTCAATTAAATAGATGAATACATTAAAAGGTTGCAAGGTTATGTAATTATTGAAAGTTCTTCCACATCAAAAGCATCTGTTTCCAGAGCCCATGTGAGCAGGCTAATTACAGTGTCTATCAAATACAAGGCTTCAGATTCTGCTCAGTGATAATAAATACTTTTAATATAAAAATATAGCCATAATTTAGTATTTTTTTTAACCTGTGAACTGAAGGCTTCTCAGATAAGCCCAAGAGGTATATGAATATCTAGGTGATTTTGTTACTAGGAATACAGAGAAGTGACCCTGACTTCCTAACCAATGAAGAAGATACTGATAAGAAATTTTCAAAATAAAGCAGCTGTTTGGTCTTGCTAGTCTAGAAGCAAGATAAAATTGCTGGAGAAGAGGCCTCTGGGGTAACTTACACAGCTGCGCAATAGGCTATCACAGCTCCTGAGGGATGAGAAGCAAATCCTCCAAACGCACACATCAGGCTGTGTACTGCCACCACCGGACCTTGCACATGACTTACAGAGCTTGCAGAATTTAATTTTGCAGGCCTGTACACCAAGATGTCCAGCCTGTTGGTTTGCATTTGTTTATTTAATATCCCTCTGGAAAGACAAGACTTTATATGCAATATGACTACCAGGAGTTGGAGCTATGTTACAAAATCACAATGGATGAGCAGTTACTTGACTATTTCAGCTAAGTATTTTCAGACAGTTCTCCTGTTAAGTCAGTTGTTTATTACAAGTCAAATATTTTTCATTATTAAAGTGCTCTATGACAAATCTGAAAGCAGCTTAAATGTTAGTGCAATACTGATAAATCATTTACATGTTTCAAGTAGTTTGCTACAAATAATTCTGACTCAAATGGAGTGTCGCTTCTGGAAAACATTAGATGTCAGTTTAGTATGGTAATGTGGGAAGTTTTCTCCCGTATAAAAAGAGAAATTAAACCCTTTGTGCATGATGCATTTAGAGCCTACGTATTTTTCAGGCTTGGCGATACCAACCAGAACTGAGAACTGTTTATGTAAGAGTGAATTAACCTGCATAACAAGTATCCCATTATTTTAATAGAATAACAAGAATTTATAGCAAGCTAAGACATGAGTTACGTATTACTTATGGCTTTGTGTCGTGATTTTGGAGATAAAGGCTTTCTGTTATTAAGTGCAAATAGGCTACCAGTAGTATTTTTTTTTCATGGGAAGAAAAGCCTTAGCTATGAATTCTCACCTCAAAAAGCAGTTTTAAATTTGAATTAACATTAAAGGAATTAACAGTATTTGTTTTTAACTTCCAAAGTAACTTCTGGTTGAGGAAAAAATTTGGCAACAAAAAAGTAGCAGCGTTAATCCATGCCTGTATTCCTCAAAAAATCTCACACAACCATACTGAAAACCAGTAACTTTAGCACTGTACAGCGAGACGTTAATTTATCTAAAAAACTCTCTCAGTTGTTACTTTCACCAATCTAAAACCCAGTACATATTTCAGGGGCAATTTTATCTTATTTTTCCAATTCTACAGTCAACAAGTGGGGCTACAAAACATAAGATGATTAACATCTTGAAAACTGTCTGAGTACATAAATTCAATAGGATAAAGCGTTGAAATCCTCCATTTGTCAAAGAACAAACACAATCTTGCATCTCTGACTCTCCTCCCACATAGCATGGGAGGAAAATCCTGTATTCTGGAAACACAAAACAGTAACATGGCAATGACAGAGAATTATATTTAAAAAAAATAAAAAAATTCTGTTTGACCTTTCTCCCATAGAAGAGGGACTGCACCACAACTTACATTTCACATGTAACGTACTCGAAGCTTTATTTCATGACACGTAACACTTGTTAAAACTTGAATTGATAAAAACTCAGTTCTTTTCTCTGTGCTGCCCTAGTAGTGACACTCAAATAAGCTTCACAGGTGATTGATCACAATCACAAAACCTACTATGTGCTCTTTTCTAGCTCTTCCAAGTGTTGTATGCAGCAGAGTTCACAGCATTAATGTTTTCCCATAAAATTGCCACCTAACAAGCTATGTTTAAAAAGAAATCCATTTTATTGTTTGCCAAAAAATCCTTCAAAGTTGAACTTTTTCCATGGGAAAAACTATTTTCCCCCTAGATTCTAATGCTTTGGTCTGTTTAAAAACCAGCCTAATAGTTTAATTTCCAAATCTTAAATAGTTTCATTTTGAAATCTTAAAATAATGAGTTCCTGCTATTTTTCTCTTATTCAGTTGTTGAAATTAAGTTTACACCACAGCCCTTAGTTTTCAGCTAGGAAAAGCTGCTATTTCTCATTAGCACCTACACACTAACATTGTGGTTTTGCTGACTTTGCAGTAGCTGTGACTCTCTTAAATTATATTGCAACACTTGAGACTTAACAAAGTAAATAAAACCAGGGACACCAAACATAGACTGAAAAGTTAATTTTCCTGTCCGCTTTATCTGTCACATAAACCAACAGATTTAGGCAGGTGTTGGGAAACCCCTTTCAATGGGAAGTGAAAACAAGAAAGGGTGAAAAAACCAAACAGCCACTGCTGAGACATATGCCTATGAAATACTACATACAATGATAAAAAGCAGACAGAAGTAACTAATTCTCCACATTTACTACTGTTAATTAAGAAATGCCTTTTAGACATGCTGTTCAATGCAGCTGTCGAATATAATGGCGTGGTGAATCTTGATGGTGAATCCTCTCTTCAACCTCAAAACCAAAAAGGAGTTTCATGTCTTGTGGAGCAGAGTTCTGATTATTCCAGGTGCACATACTACTTCACGCGGAGACCACCAGAGGCTTCTTCGGCAGCTTATACATACTCAAACGATGAAATACCATAATGTTGCAGGACTTCTGCCACCGCTTACAGTTAGTAAAGAATCAGGAAGTTGTATGGCTAAATCAGTGGTTCAGTTTAAAATCTGAACTGTCAGATACAGGACTAGCTTACTAAGTGAAAAGGAGTATTACAGGACACCTGAAGCCTTAAAAATGTCCTCTTCAATGCTGTTCAGGAATACCATCCTTTTTTAGTACTTGGTTGTTTCTGAGAATTGCATGTACTTGCAATTCAGTAGAGCACAAAGATATCTAAACACTTTAAATCTGTGAAACTTCAGAACTATGAAAAAACCCCTCTAATTTTATACATGCAGTTTCACAACCTATTACCCAAATACTAATTATATTAGCAATTTGCTTACCACATAGCCATGAAAATTATGGTTCTATGTATGAATACTTGCTCTGAGAAGTCATAAATCAACAGAAACACAGGTTTAAAAATTTTCAATTTTTAAATTTATTTAGAACTCAGGGGTTAAGCGTGGTAAGTTTCCAATTGTCTGATAATAGCATACCCATGTCACTACCACAGAAATTGCACTAATTCCCTCTGCCCCCCTCCCCCTTAGAAATCTGCAGGTTAGTTTTAACAGTGGTGGTTTTGCAAATAGTGCGCTGTAGGACACTACTGCATTTCCTGAGTGTTCAAAGCTACTGTATGATACATTAGGCTGAAGGAAAAACAACAATATTATTATTCAGAACTAAACCAGCTGTTTTACCTTACGGCTGAAGTACGGAATCATAAAATGCAATGTATTTTAATGGGACATTGTTTTGGAATGCTTAAAAAGGGGGGCAAAAGGAAAAAAAACCTTTTTAAAAAAATGACATCCAATAACATCCTTTTAACTTCAATTTTAAACTAAGTAATTTTTAACTTCAAGATTCAACATTCACCTCTAGACTATTAAAATGGCCAAAGAACTTCAGACTAGCTCAGACTGAAATGTAGCTGGGACTAAAATATCCATGTCGGTATTCCTTGACCTTTTAGGGTATTCCTAGTGGCTCTAACAAAAGCAGCATAACAGGGTATCTCTGGTTTGTGTTTATCTTTTTAGTGCTCTTGAAAATGAGTTACAAACAGCACTGACCAGAGTGCTTAAACATTGGATTTCAGACAATTGCCTTGCAATGCACTTCAGCTTTATGGTGCAAAACCTATCTAGTCATAAACATCCCCACATTAAACACAATAAATTGTGCCAAAGTACGTGATGTGAATAAATGGCAGCTAATCTATCAAGACATTGACAAATGTCAGCTTGTCTATCAAGCGTTGTTCAAGCCCAGAGTAAAATTTCATTTGTCAGAACTGAACTCCGCCATGGGCAGACTGCATAGTCTATGTAAGTTACTAGTTTTTGTCCAGAAAAATCTCTTCGAAGTTGTATTTATGTTGGCAAACAGGTTCAGAGGAGAGTTTCAGCCCTCTAAATTCACCATGAGTTAATACAACAACAAAGAGGTCCCACCATCTGTCGGTGGGATTTTTCCATGAAAGACGACCACTTCTTAATCAAAACAAAGCTGAAGCAGTGGCAGCTGATGGAAATGCTAACTACATTACTTGCATCATTTTTTATGATGCATTAGATTTATTCTCATTTACAGATGATTTTGGCAGAGGGGTTCTTCAGGCTGCAGCTGAACAAAAAGCAACTTCTTCTCTCAAGATTTTCTTTTTATTTAAGGAAACTTGTTTTGAACAAAGAACTGATAGCATAGGCAACTACCAGCAGGAACGATCACAAGATGATGTGTTCCACTCTAGTATTATGTCAGTGGCTTGCCAATCCTTTTCCCCTAAAATATTTGTAAAAACATTGGAAATACCTATGAAATTTACAAAACAGCTCCTTAAACATCTGCTTAATGCCCTTTCCTTCAAATACAAAAGACCTCCACGTTTCAGGGTCTTTTTCTGTGGATACAAGGGAGAGGTCAAGGAAGAGGTAAAAGATAGGATAACTGCTATCTTTTCAGTTGCTATGTTACAAAATTTAAATGACTACTACTGTAAAGAGTAAATAGACTTTACATAACCAATCACAACAATGGAAATAAACCGTAACTGAAACCATATAAAATCCGTATCAGGTCAAGTGACAATACATTAAGAATAATCTTATATGTTATATACACAGATTGTAAGTTATTTTCCCCCTTAAAAGCCACTGTCAGTAGGATCACAGTCTTACTGTACAGACAAGTGACTTGAATATTTGTAATTAATAATGGGGAAAATAGGTTATAAAAGAAAAACATACCAAGTACACCTTTATGCATGTGTACACTATGATTTAAATTAAAAGCCTTAAGTATTCTCCTACATGCTCCTCTTTCAACCTAAATGGAATACCGCTGTTGGTATGCAGACCTTAGGGAGGGCACTTCTAACCTAGTTAGTATAACTATGCTAAAGGACAGCTATCTTACAAAGGAGATTAAGTTCAGATGTTTAGAAACTTCAACAACAAGAGAAAGTTAGAAACCCTAAAGAGCTACTCATATTTAACTATAATTACCTTTTAGAGAGCATTAGACTAAACTCCAGTATTTCCTATGGTCATTGTATTAAAAGAAAGTTCTACCACACCTAAAGGATAAGGCATAGCCATCTACTAATTGGCATATTTGTTTATTTGTCTCAGTTTGTGAAAAGGTCCTTAATTTGTGTAAGCAGCAAAACAAACTCCAACTGAATGATTGCTATATGCAAAAGGACTGAAGGCAATTGCCTCTGCAGTGAACTTTACAGTTCTCAACAGCACACACGCAACATGCTATCTGAAAAAAGTTACTAACTGAACTACATGTATTAAATACTGAAAAAAGTTTTACATTTTTTATTATAATTTATTTTATTTAACAATCTAAGAAGTTTGCAGCCATCAGAAGTTCCAGTGCAATTTCAGGTGCAATTGGGAATTCAGGAATCTCCGTCGAGCTGTTAGTATAGCGGACCTTGTAGGTGAAATACATGCATACTTTGGATAGGACATGGGACGGGATCTCTCTAAAATTGACCTCATTTGTTTCATTTTCTGCAAACTGACCTGTGGGGAAAAAAAAAAAAAAGAAAAACAACAACAAAATACCAAACCAAAAATCAGAATCTCAATTCACTACAAAATGAAATGCTTTATCATACTAACACAACACATTCTAAACAGACTTGCTTAAGTCCCTTATTCCTGGGAATTAGATTCTCCACCGTAAAGCAGGATGTGCCACATTCACAACCTTCAGGATCCCCTGCATTACAAAATGTTTTTTGACTGCAGCCTATTAACAATATTATGAACAGCTAGACCAGAAATCGAGGTTTAATTCTGATGCTTTCTCGATAGGTGCTCTAAAACTGTAGTGTGCTCAGCTCTAAACATCACAGTAAGTGTTTAAAAAAAAAGAAAAAAATTTCAATCCAAATTTTTAGCCGTCTTCTCCAAGAAAAAAAAACCCTGCCTTATAGATGTTCATATCTGCATATGCACTCTTATCAGTAGTCCCTTCTGTGATCACATTAGCTTTGTATTTCCGAGTTTCAGGCAGATTTGAAAGAGGGTTGGAAACCTCAAAGATGTATTAACTTGATAAGCTGTGAAAACAGGCAGACAGGAGAAACAGGGAAACCCCAGTTGTACTGGAGGACAGGTTACATACTGTACCAGTTTATCCCTATCAGATACTGAAGAATTTATCCAAAGCTCAAATCTCAACACACAAGTACATTTGAAACTAGCTCTCTATAGTGCCTATAAGCACGAAACGTAGATGAAATGAAGTCATCTTGTTGTTAGTCCCACAGCCTTTGTACTGTTATCTTTGTCCCTCTTTTCCTCATCTATCTGAATTTTCAGCTCATTAAGCTGAAAGACAATACGAAAAACACTAACATGTATTCCATATTTATAGGAGAGCCAGCAATGTTTGGTTCCCCCTATTTCTACATACTTCTAACTACAAAGCAGAGCCATTTAATAATGCCTACACACATTTGTGTAGAAATATGTGCATGTGCTGAAGCCAATCCAGCTTGAGTTGTACAGGATTGTACAGAGTAGGAAGACTGTAAAGAGTAGGAAGCAACAGAGGAAATTTTAGCATATTGGCAATGCCATAGTATTGAAATAGAGAAAACAGACCCTGGTGAAATTACGACCTACTGAAGTAGACAGCATGAGTACTTTTCCTTGTGAACCCATCTAACTTGCTAGTTTGTATACAAAATGTGTCTGAATGCTGAGGCCGTTACACAGTCACTTTTCTAGCCCTCCAAGGAGGCCTTTTATTTCTTCACCTTGTGAAATTAATTCAGAGCAGCTCTTTAAACTACTCTTCCTATTACGTGTCTGGGAGGCTGACATGGAAAGGATCAGACACAACAGATCTGTTACGTATTTTCAAGTGCAACCACTACAACGACATTTAGCAGAACATCAAGCTGAGAATTTTAATTGCTCAGTTTGCCCAACTGTTACTAAGTAATTAAAAAATATATTAAGCAAATAGATCTCTCCAGTAATCCCTCTCACCAGAAACTGAAAGAGAATATAAGAATGACCATATTCAGACCAGACCTCCATGTAGCTCACCACTTGAGTGGCCAAAGGTTAAATGTATGGAATGAGGGTACAGAATAAGGAAAGCACACGTGCCAACTTCTGCCTGTTCTCTCCTCCACCTTTCCAGTCTTCAAGAATTACTTCAGACATTCCTTAAACCAGAGGTAGTTTCACATATTCAGTAACACATGAGGTCGTTCCCTTCTGTGAGCTTATCTACCCTCCTCTCAAACTTAAGCTAACTTTTGTCATTAAGATCAGGAACTCCTTGCCATGGGATCTTGTGATCGTGTTGTGGCCTAAACCCCAGCAGGTGGCTAAGCACCACATAGCCACTTGCTCACTTCCCCCTGCAGTGGACAAGGGAAGAGGAAAGGAAAAGTAAAAGAAAGAAAACTCGTGGGTTGAGATTAAAAATTGTTTAATAAGCAAAAGACAGGTGGAAGAAGAGAAAGGAAAAGAAACAACTGATTCCAAGGTAATCACTCACCACTTCCCATGGGTAAACCAACGTCTAGCCAGTTCCCAAGCAAAAGGTGGCTAACCTGCCCAACCCCCTCCAGCACGCTGTCATACAGCATGCAACATCTCTTTGGTTAGTTTGGGTCATCTGCCTGGTTGTGTTCCCTTCCAACCCCTTGCACCCTCTCTGTTTGTTCATTATGCGGGGGGAAGAGGGAGAAATAGACAGGCTTGGACACTGTCCAAACACTGCCCAGCAATAGCTAAAACATTGGTGTGTTATCAGCATCATTTTGGTCATAAATCTAACATCTGCTATGAAGAAAATCAACTCCATACCAGTCAGACCTAGTACAGAATACTGAAAGTTCCACCATGGAGGTGGCAATGAAGAGCTACCAACTCTTTGTTTTGAACTTGACAGCTACATATCACATGTAATACTCTCAAGTTCTCATACCATGGGAAACTAGTAATGACACTGTAAGATCACTAACTGTCCAAAAGCAGACAGAGTCCAATTATATANCTGAGGGAGCTGGGTCTCTTTAGCTTGGAGAAAAGGAGACTGAGGGGTCACCTCATCCATGTTTACAAATATGTAAAGGGTGAAGGTCAGGATGATGGAGCCAAGCTTTTTGCAGTGACGTCCAATGATAGGACAAGGGGCAATGGATGCAAACTGGAGCATAGGAGGTTCCATGTGAATATCAGGAAGAACTTTTTCACTGTGCGAGTGACGGAGCACTGGAACAGGCTGCCCAGAGAGGTTGTGGAGTCTCCTTCACTGGAGACATTCAAAACCCGCCTGGATGCGTTCCTGTGTGATGTACTCTAGGTGACCCTGCTCTGGCAGGGGGGTTGGACTAGATGATCCTTCGAGGTCCCTTCCAACCCTAGAATTCTGTGATTCTGTGATATGCCTGGTAGCACAATACATGACAGGGGTGGACTGCTCCACTGGAAAAAGGAACTAGGCAGGATCTGGAAAAGTTATCATTTATTCCAGCTTTCATTCACTGCAAGACACAAATTCAAGCTGTCCAAAACTGAAAACAAAGGACTTGAAGGTACTAAATCTTTTGTACCTACCTGGTCCACTCAACATAGCTTTTATTGTTCCTGATGTTAATGCATGCTCTCTTTTTACAATGAACTCATGGCCATCGGAGGATATTAACTTCACATACATAGCATCTGGGCCCTCACACCCACCGTATGTTTTCTCTTCTCCATCTATAATGGAAAACAGATAAAAAAAATTCAGAGTACAATGACAAGCAATAACATAACTAAGAATGCAAGCTGCAGTCTTTTCTACAACTCTTTGCAGTCCAAAGAACCAGAAATAAGACAGAAACATTTTGCATGTTTGAAGATGACTTCTCTGAAGTGCTCAGCAATCTGTTTTAAAGAATTTTTTCAAAAGTAGGATTTTCTTTTTATTAATCTCTCTCTCATTTCTTCATCACCAAATTCTGACATGATTTCTAAAATCTACGTAGGAAGGAAATTTTCCTTTAGACATTCTTAAATGAATTGAACATGCTACTGCTTCCCTCCATAAGGCTACCGACATGTTTATCATACTAGTACTTACTAAAAGTTACCTAAATATGTCTAATATTTAAAAATACAGACTGCAGGAAAAAAGTGGTTTTTTGAAGCACAGGTAAGAGTAAAAGCAGTCAGTATTCCTGTACTTAAGAAATTACATGAAATAAGATTCATCCTCCCCCACTGGCCAGCCAGACCCAGGACCATACAGCATTAGTGCACACCCGCGTTGTGACCTTTGGTGGAAAACAGGGAAAAGGCAAAAGCACTACAACCAAGGAAATCTGGAATTTCTCCCCACAGCAGTTTTGACTATACTTTTTGTCTGTTTCCCTTCTCTCTTCTGTGTCACTAGATACCTACTCTCTGTTTTGTTTCTCTAGAAGCCCTCGTGTCCCTTCCCTTTCTGTTCGTTCATTTTTCACTCCTAACAGCGATATTTTTTAATAGTTGAAAAGACAACATTACTGTTGCCAGCACTGCACTGTTCACTCTGTGCAGTCTTAACAGTTTTCCCTCCTTGCACCTGTCTTGTCCATTTAGGCAGCACACTCTCTGGGGCAGGAGCCACTGACTACTACCAGAGAGGGGGCAGCCACAACTTCTCTGGGCAACCTGTGCCAGTGTCTCACCACACTCACAGGAAAGAACTTCCTGCTAATATCCAGTCTAAATCTACCTTCTTTTAGTTTGAACCTGTTACCCTTTGTCTTATCACACTACATGCCCTCATAAAAAGTAAAAAACGTTCCTGTAAACTCTTAAGTAATCAAGACTGCACTAAATATTAAAATAATTTTTAAAAAAATGTGTAAAAAAAACCCCCACCCCACTAAATACACAATTCTTATCAAAGTCAAACTGGAAAGTTAATGTCTTCTTTCAAATACTTTCTCTCTAAGGGACTAATATAGCAAGTGTTGTTAGAATTCCATTAAGAAACACTTGAATTTGACACCACACAAAGTTTGATTTTTGTAACAGTATTAATCTTGACAGGAAGTTAAAAATGAAAGTCCTAGAAGTTCTTCAAGCTTGGAAAAAAGTAACAGAACTGTATGCTTCTAGAAAAGTAATATACTGCCAGTATTTTATGATCGTATGCAGAACTACATAAGATAAAACAGACATAGACTACAAACTTGATATCTGTTAGTGTTGTTTCTCCTTCTGATAAAACAAAGAATAGAAACTGTATTCATTACATTAGCATAAGTACCTCACATTGTATCTAGTATTATAGCAAATATAACATTCCCATGATCAATTAAATTACTTTGGGACTTTGAAGTTAAAACTGAATTATCATATAGTTATTGCCAGTTTTAATAAAGTACTTCATTAAAGTACTGTCAGTGCCAAACATGCTAAAATACATTCAGAAGTATCGATAAACCCATAATTTATCCAACCATGTTTCATTGACTAGTCATTTTTAGAAGCAGATGCAACAGTTTCAGACATTTAGTCAGATCACACACGCAATGTAATTTAACAGAAATCAGTCCTCATTATGATTTCTTAGCCAGAATTCAACAGGCTGACCTTAATCAACAAACAAACAATATTTAAAATGGTACATAGTGATAAACAATATTTAAAATGGTACATAGTGAAATTTTGTTGTCCAGTATCTAGAAGTTTAGTGCTATAAAAGCCTAAAGGCATCCTATTTCAGCACGCACACTTTCAGCGCTACGCATATTAAACAAGTGAAACGTATTGTTAGATAGATGCACTCTGAACAAGTCTTTCGACAAATTAACAGTCACTTGAGAAAATCCTCCTAAAAACAGTTGCAGGAAGTTCCATTAACTTTTGAGGCTACAAGAAAAAACAGCAACAAAAACATTTAAAGTCTTACAACCCACCTCCTCTACCAATGTAAGAGAAAATGCTTCACTTCATAGGAAACAAAAATCCCCTCAAAGATTATGAACTTACCCATTCTCTTCTTATAAAAAAAAATTGTTTCTTTTCAACAGCAGCTTTTGCAATAGGAGCGTCTGAAAAAAACCAAGCAGCAATATTTTCAGTCAGTAGTAAAATTTCTTATAAAGGCTAATAACTAAAGCTGACATGCTATCGTAAACACTCTTCAGAAAAGAGTATGATACACAGCACGCAATGTTGATGAGCATTATGTTTTGAAACTTACATTTGCTGGCTAGAGATCCCCACCATATTCAAGAACCTCTAAATCTTAGCTTACTTTGTAAAGAAGTTGTTCCCCTAAGCTTTTTAAAGACCCCTGACTATAAAGACAGAGTTATTTCAAGAGCCTTATGACTTTTATGACTACGGACACCACCCGTGCAATGGTATTGGGGAGATAAAGAAAGCAAGTTTTGCCACACTGCAAAAGGCACTTAAGAGAGGGAACAGCCTGTCTACAGAAAAAAAAACCAGCCAGGGAACAGTTCACAATGCTGTGAATAGAGCAGTGGTTGTCCTGCCATTTGGAGGACCTTTACAAGCTTGAGAAAGGGGCCCACAGGAAACCTATGAAGTTCACCAAAGGGACATGCAACCCCCTGCACCTTGGGAAGAATTACCTCAGGCACCAGTACCGGCTGTTGGCCGACCAGCTGTAAAGCAGCTTTGCAACAAGAGACCTGGGGGTGATGGTGGACACAACATTGAACATGAGCCAGCAACGTGCCCTTGCAGCAAAGGTGGCCAACAATACCCTGGGACTGTATTAGGAGGAGTGTTGCCAGCAGGTTGAGGCACGTGATCCTGCACCTCCACTCAGCACTAGTGGGACACATTTGGAGTGCTGGGTCCAGTTCTGGGCTCCCCAGTACATGCCAGACTGAACCGAGTCCTGCAAAGGGCCACAAAGATGACTGAGGGATTGGAGCACCTGTCATATGAGAGGCTGAGGGAACTGGGGTTTTTTAGCCTGGAGAAGAGAAGGCTCAGGGATCAGTGTAATCAGTATGGACTAAATACCTGGCCTCCAACTTGCCCTTCCTGGAAGATTGACAGCTCCTGATACAGCCACCAATGTCACCTAGATAATCTACTTCAGACATTTAATGTAGGTATTCACATGGCAAGTTAACCAGGAGCTTCCACAGCTTATAAATTGACATCCAGCTTGCCGCATACATATTTCACCGCGTAAAGGAAACCAAAGAGTTAGAAGCACTTATTTGAAAAACAAATCTGGTATGTTCAGATACAACATATATTTCTTTACGCTGAACTGCATCTCTGCTGTGGAAAAGAAAACTTTGGAAACGAAATTCCACCCACACACCTGCTGCCCTAAAATTCCTTTCATGTCAACAGCTACTCTCCAAACATTAACTCGGTACAAATCAATGAACTACTGTTGTGTGCCCACAGGTTCAGGAAAACAGCACCAGTGATACTGGATGGCTTCCCAGCTGATATCCAGGGTCAGGGGCAGCAAAGAGACTGTTAAGAATTCTGACAATTCATGTTGTTGCTTCGAAAAGCAATGAGCAACGGCAGAGGCACGAGCCGTGATTACTCACTAGATGAGGACCCCAGAGTGATAAGTGTGAAAAAACAGAATAGAGACCACTCCCCCCTATCCCCTCACTCCTGCGTTTCTGGTAAAAGCTTAGAAAAAATGTAAGCAAGCTGAGGAGGGAGCGGCAAGATTTGGAGGAAGTTTTACAGAGATCTCTGCATCTCTTCAGAAGATGCAGCTCTCTGCTATTGCTGACAGCTTCACTTCTCAATGGCACTTTGGTGCCGATTCGTCCATCTCCCCCCTTTTCCATAACTACAAATATGAAATAGTCTGAATGTTTCCTCAAGCTCTCACAGGAAGGAACTTTGTTCTGTACACCTAATCAAACTGCACATGCATAACCAACAGTTTTTAATTGTCTGTGGAGAACCAAGCAAAAAGCATCCTCCACTTACATTGGTGTTGTCTCTGAAAGTGATCCTGACTTTACAGAAATATCTCATAAAATATTTTCCTTCCTCACTGGTATAAGGAACATCTTCACCTGTACTCTTGCAGGTGAAAAATTCTTGAATATAAGGCACATTCAAGAATGTCCTTTGAGAGTTAATGTGTGTACACTGTCACAGAGATACCTTAATATCTCTATGTGTTAAATGCCTTTTCCATTTTCAGTAATTCCAAGAATTCATCCAAGGAAATTACATTTGGGTGCTGGAACAGTTGTGGCAGAAAACGGATAGGATCTTCCACCCTATTTCAACAGTTCTTGCAAATGAAAATGAAGCCTCTTACTGGAGAGTATCTGTCGGTTAGGAACTGATGGGATACCTTACATTATTACTTCTACTTTGCAGAAGAGGATCACTTGTGCTACCTCTTTCTCTAGGCACAAAACTCTTCCCTACACTCCAAAACAAGTAGTGAAACTTATGATTTATAAATAATAATAATTAAAAAAAGCACAGAAGAAGTGATACCATTTTGTGGAAGTACATTTCTGACACAAGTAATGCCATTACATACAGGAATAAAGACAGGGTAGTTGATGGGAATGCAAATATATTAATACCTTCCGAGGTAAAAGCATAACTTGAGGAGGCTAATACATTAAAGCTGGGGAACTGAAAAGATGTCTACACCAAAATATTAGAGCTGTCCCAAAAAATCACAAGCATTTTAGTAATATCAAATGAAATGTGCTATCATATTATTAGGAAAAAAAAATTTACAGTAAGTAACACTTCAAGAAAAAAAAAAATACCAGGCTCAGTGTTCTAGGTTAAATTGTATTAAAAAGGAAAACGGGATAAAAATGCAGCGTTAGCAGATTTAGGACATGCTGGATTAATCCAATACCTGAAAAATGAATCAGTCATTTCCTTGAAAAAAGTAAACTCAAACAAGATTCAATCTAGACTCAGTAAATCTTCTCAGGTTAAATAAATGCAAGGGTAATCTTACAATGAGAAAAGCTTTCTACAAGAATACAGTATGATGCAGCAAACATGGAACAATTGGACTAGAAAAGAAATACTACTTCCTCTAAAAATTATGAGTTTCTTTTTAAAAAAACACAAACCAAACCAAAACAACAATGCTGCCAGATAAGAATAGGTAGATTTAGATGAGACAGAAGTTGAAAGAGCTACAACATAAGGGGAACAGAGTATCACGCTCACAAGTGATTTGTCTTGAAAAATGGCATACTAGAACCCACATGGAATGAAATCACACAAAATGCAAGATTTCTGCATGAAAGGGCCGATACAAGCTTCTTTCATGTAGTCAGGGCTTATTATTTGGGAGTATAGTAATTCTGTGGTCAACTATAAACTGATGCAGCTCTGCAGAGGGGGGAAAGAGATGGCTGTGGGGAAAGAGGCAAATGCACATCAGGATTTATTTGCAATAGAGAGAGGAAAATACGAACATTGTTGCACATGAGCAACAACTTGTCTGGAATACCACATACAATTCTGAAATCCTGTTTTGAAGAAAAAGAAGTTCTAATTACAAGAACTACAGAAAGCAGCTACTGATGCGACCTAAGAGCCTGTTGTATAAAATTAGTCTTGCTTACTCAGCTTAGCAAAATAAAACCAGAATGAAGATAAATATAAAAATAACAATACACTAAAAGGATAAACATTAAAGAGGGAGAAGTATGCCAACATTTTCCTGTCTAAGTCCAACAAATGAACATAAACTATAAATAAATAAATAAAAACTATACTGCTATTCCAGAATCCAAGTTTGGCTCCAAATATAGAAAAAAACTAACATTCTATTGCCAAAAGTAAAGATGCAGAAAGCCTACTTGCTTTTAAGAAAAAGACAACATACATTTCATTATACGATGCATTCAACATCTAAGCAAAGGATACAGTTTGGTTTTACTCTGCTTCTATTCTGTATAATAATACATCATTTAAAAAAGAAAATAAAACTAAGATGATAATCGTGAACACTATTAGAAATATAGATTTATTCCTTACAAAATATGGACAGCAGAGAGCACAGAAAAACCATACGCAACACAACAAAATGTTGTCATTGAAACAAAAGAGAGAGGAAAGAAAAACAAGAAAGCTGGGAAACTTGAAAAACCTAAAAACGCAATAATAACCTGTTAGCATCTACTGGTTCCTCTTCTGGATCAAGAAAGGTTCAACGTGTCATGACACTTTACGAAGATTAGAACATACTGCAGTTCAAAATTACTATTTTGTGAAAAGCATCTTCTTCCCAACAGCTACATTCAAGTTATCTGAGACATTATTAACACGATCTTGCACAAGACACAGCCTGTTTTTTCAGTCAACGATCTTACTGGTTCATAAGTTTATAGAAAAGTAAGTAACAGCAAAACAAATACACTGAAAAACTGGCACGGACCATAGGCAATATTTGATTGATTTGTTTTTGATAGAAATATTGATTTGTTAATTTAACATTCCCCCAAAACCCAGAAAAAATGCACATAGAAAATAAATTAGACAGGTGAAGGATGCAGAATTCCCTCCCACAGACAAGTTATCACTTGTGCATAAACTAAAAGACACGTGAAGGAAAATTTTACGCACATAAATATATTTATTTTCTTTTTAATTGAAAATTGCATGCCCTTAAGTATTAAATCTTAAGTTAGAAACAGGAAAGTCAAGTGACCTGGTATGATCTCTTACCAGAAATTCTCTTCTTAAAAATACACTGTATGTTCCATACACTATTTATTGCTAAACGAGTCACTGTATTTTCCTTCTGTGTAATGAAAACACTCTGTGAGATTTCTGAAGATGCCTGATAACTACCTATATTTTAATTACTTTTCCACATTTTACAGCTGCCCCTGTCTGGCTTCAAGATCACACCAATGCAGTAGTAGGGAAGAGAACAATCAAAGTTCTCTGAACACTGAAAACATTTGCCTTTTTTGTTACATTATTTCTGACTTGACTATTTCAGGCCCCTGCAGAGAACTGCTAATTTTTGTTGAAGTACATTCATGATTCCATTTCCCCTTCAAGAAGCTTATGTGGCATTACCAATTAGGTAGCTCAGCTCCCTGCCTTTAATCTCCAAAAAGCACATATATTAAGTATTATTGTTCTCCCGCCTTGCCTCCTTCAAAATAAAAGATGATCAAAAACTGCATTCATTATAAGAAAGATTACATAAAAAGGATATGAGAATACAATACAACTAAAATCAGCGTATTTGGCACAGAAACTTCTCAACCAATCTAAAAAGGAAGCTCTTGCTGCAGAAAACAAAATTTGATATTAGAGAACTGAAAAATTTCACAAGTTGCTAGAATATCTGCACCTATGAGATAGAATATAGCAAAGTATCATAAAAAACGGTAATCAACCCACACAAGGCAAGTGTTCTTCTTAGCATACTTAAACACCTTATTCTCCTCCTTACAACCCTAAGAAGAAATACTGTGGTATAGTGAGTTCAGTTTGACCTCTCTCCTGCATCTCTTGAGCATAAAGTGCAAGAAAAAGACCAAAGCATGTCCATGACCCTCCCACCTCACTCCCAAAGCTGCGTGCTCATCTCCCAAGCTTCCCAGAGTTTACAGAATACCATTTCCTTGTATGACGATGAGACCAGAATAGACTTGAAGGACATACGCCAGTTTAACTGAACACATGCAACCACTGTAGGGATTCCAGAACCCCAATGCTTTATTCTGGTTAGCATGAGAAAATTAAACCAAGGCAAACATTTCAGGCACTCAGATTCTTTGATCCCACAGAAAAACTCTTTAAAAACTCAGACTCTGGTCTAAGGACACTCAAACAGCTTCCAACCCGTTAGCTGTGCAGCACACACATGGCTTTTGTATGCTTCAGCTGGTGGCATTTCTATATTCTACGCTATCAATTTTTTGAGAATGTGGGGCAAATAACACAAATGCCTTCACAATTCCTAGGTTAGTTTAGAAGCCAAATGTGACTTTTTCTGTGTCTCACTTGTATATTGGTAATACATCAATAAACAAAGGCTGTTGTGTGTTAAAACAGTAGCCTCCTACTGTTTAATCCTAAACTCTAGTCCTATGCTTAATCCTATACACTAACTTGTTTAAAAATACCACTTTTCAGGTTAGTATTCATTGTTCAGTATGCAGCAAAAAATAATGTAAATAAGGATCATAGCATATATAAAAAAACACGAGGCAAAACTGGTACAGCTGAATACTGTCAAATGGCAAAACTGGTATTTCCAGATCACATGAATCACGATTCCATACCCATGGGCACTAAAATTCAAACATTTGGGGCAAACTGAAGTGTGACAAGAAGGGTGACAAGACAGGCGAACGCTAGTTAAGATGAGAGATCGTCTAACAGGAGATGAGGTAGAATACTCTGCATGGAGTATCAAAGACCTCACATAAGATGTTACTTTCTATCTAAGGAAACTTTCCTTTTCAGTAATTCCCAAGAAAGTTAAAAAAAAAGAAAAAAAGAAAAAACATACAAGAAAAGCCCTGCACTGTACACCTCTTGCCATTACGAGAAAAAAAAATGCTAGCATATTCCAAAATTGCATAGGGCATGGACTTCTGCTATTGTTATAAACATTGACCAAAAACTACTGCTATGCAAACTCGCCCACAATGAAGATGATTAAATTCTGAACCCTTCCAGGTGCAAAAGAACTTGCCAAAATACACCAAAATTACTTTAGGCTGACAAAACACATACTTCTATGACAAAACTTCAGGGTTTCTTGTAATATACTCTGAGAAGTACAAAAATACAGTGAAACATCTGAAGTCAAGTATATTTCTGAAAGATATTAATTTGTCCCCACACAAAGCACAAGAGGCAGAAGTCTGAACACAAATATATCAGAAAAAAAAAATGAGGTTGGGAGATAGAAGGCAGCACCTCAGAGGACCAACTGGATCTCCCCACTGCACTAAGTCTTCACATTAAGACTACACAAAACTACCTAAATCTGTTCATTACCCATTCTAGTGCATATATATATAAAAAAAGAAATCTCAAATGACTTTTCGCTGACACAACAAGAAAAAAATTAAATGCTGAAGTGCTGAAAGTTTCTAAAGATTATCTTAAAGCTCTCAATGTTAACGGGAAATGTTAGTGAAAATTCTGTTGACATAACTTCAAGCACATGAAAAGGACGATCTCAAGGTATACAGCGAGTGCTACACGTGCAAAGATGGTAGACAATGTCTTACAGAAAAGCTAATTAACACTTACTGCCTTTCCAAGTAACTTCAGCAAGCAAGCATGGCTTCTCTCCTAGCAGTGTTTTTGTCCTTAGCATAGCAAAAGGAAGAAACTGGAGCACAGAAGGGATTATTCAGAAATAAGGCCACAAAGCCGTTCTTAGCCCAAAGGTCTTCCCACTTGTTTATTTATCTACGTTTTTCTGGCTTGCTTCCAAACTGAACTTGAAAGCGATCTTCAGCAAACCCAAGTAAACAAACGGCCTGTGACTGCCTGAGCCTCCCTACAGTGCAAGGCTTAACTCATAATCTACAGTATTAAACCCCTTTAATAAGATGCCTGCACACAGCATTGCACGTTGTAAGATTAAACCGGCCCTCAAAGTTACCTGCTCCACACGCCTTTCCGTGTTCACACACGCATCTGAAGCCACCGGTAACGTACCAATGCTCAGCTTCCCCGATATTCAAGCCCAACAAGGAACACACGGTACTCAAAGCCACCTTTCCCTGCTACACCTAAGTGTGCCCCCCTTCCCGTCAGCCCTGCCGTGCCTTTATTCGCCCACCATTGCAGCTAAAGCACTTAACCCCGCAATTCTCACCTTGGCAAAAACACCCCTGGGGGTGCAGCCTAAATTCTCCCGGCCCGAGTTTCCCCCCCTCCCTCGGGCCTGGCGCGGGAGGAGCGCGCACGTCGTTTGTGGCGGAGAAGGTTTCAGAGCGATTTCCAGTTAAACCCCGGTTCCGCTGAGCCCCTTGCCCGGGGGTGCCCAGGGCCCGGCTTCGCCCCGCACGCAGAGGGGAGGAACCGGCGGGGAATGCCCCTCCGGGCCCCGCGCCCCTCTGGCCACCCCGCCACG
>VZRW01003879.1:21743-193342 GCA_013398125.1 Aegotheles bennettii | reverse complement strand
CCGCCGCCGGGCCGCCCTGCCCGCCGCCGCCGCGGGGGTCCAGCAGGTTGGGGGGGCGGGGAGGGAACGCGGCCTCGCTCCCCGGGAGGAGCTGAGCGGGGGTCCCGGGCGGTCCCGGGATTCGTGTCTGTTTCCTTGCGAAAAATGGGAGTTTGAGGAGGGGGGCAGGTTCCCCTCGGGGCAGGAGCCCTGGCGAGCGCGGGCGGGGAGCGGCCGCCTGCGAAGCCGCCGGTAGGAAGGGTGGGAGCCGAGTGCTGCCAGGAGCTCCGCGGGTGCTGGATGCTGCCTGGGGCTGTCTCATTACAGGGCTGTTAAAGCAGTCGAGCCATTCGTTAGGTGAAGTTTGTGGTGTGCGTTGTAGTACAACCTAACGCTAATCCCTAACTTGAGATGCTGGGAATAGCTTCAGGGGCAAGGAGAAGCTCCGTGTGTGCGTCTATGTATATATATATATATGTGTGTGTGTATATATATATGTGTATATATGTATGTGTATATATATATGCATATAAGAAGTGTAGACTGGTGCTGATGTTGTGTGGCTGCTTTCATCTTTCAGGTCCCGTCTTTCCAAGGAGTGGCTGTTCGCAGCCTCTGCACACCCTCCCCTCATGAGCACCCAGAACACGGAAGATTAGTTTATAAAGGAAATTTGGCAAAGGCAGTGTTAGGTATGTGACTTGAAATGCTGTGTATTGATTTTGTTTTTATTTAACAGTGTTTAATAATGCGACATTGTGAAAGCGAATGTTCTCCTTTCCGACTGCGAAAACCCAGATCCTCTCTACAAAGCAAAAAACTGTGGTGTTGGTGCTTGCACTTGGGACTGCAGGGAGTTCTGTAGGTACTGTGCACCTCTGTAACCCCTTAGCCTGCTTCTCTTGCAGCCTTTGGAGTGCATTACCCAACGCAGTAGCAAACAAAGACTACCTGTAACTGCTGTTTACATTCTGAATGCTTTCAAGTTACTGAAATGTTTCTGAAATAGACAGATACCATGATGAAGTGCACTATTTGTAATGAGACTTTGTCGATCTCTGACCAGTTAATGTTGCAAGGACCCAGTGAAAAGTAATCCATCACAGGTTTTCTGATACGCGTTTTTGAAGTGCATCTTAAAGAAGGAAGTATGCCTTAACATACTCAGTTATCGTGGCATCTTGGACTACTGGATCTCATGGTGGTTTAAGGACTGTGGGTGATCCACAACACTTGCTTCTGTCTTTCAAGCTGCACGTGAGATGGCTGTGGAGTACTTGTTAATACTGAATGACCTACATTTTTCAAATTATGCATGGTGGGGACCAAGCAAGCTTCTTTGTAATGCACGCTGAATGTCAACATGAGTTGTTAATGAAGAATGAAATTCCCAGCCATATCTGTGGTGATTACCATTGTGTATGTCCACGACTGGAGTCAAGTTTCTTTTGAAATCAGTTTCCTATCTGTAAAGGGAAAACTTCATAGGAGTGCATAATAGCTAGCAGCTGACCTCATGTAGAAATAGAGCCAGCTACCAGCTTTGATAAGCACAGCGTGAACACATAAACGAACCAGAACAGTGGCAAGAAGATAAGGTTGAACTTCCGATGGTTTCTTCGTGAGCTAAAAAAAAAAGTGGATTTTTAGTAACTTCAGCTGTTCAAGTAATGCCATCAATATATAGTTGCAGAACATAATGTAATTATAGAGAAAATTTTACTCATAGGTGTTAACCTTTGTTTTTTCTTTGTTTTGTTTTATATAGGTGTGAGGTTTTTCTCTTACTCCACCAGCATATTCAACCTGTTCATGATGCCCTACATCATGCTCAAAACTGGTATTGGATTTGAAAGCCTGTTGATACAAGCTGCCTTTTATGGGCTGATCGGGTTTTTTACATTTGTAACACCGGTTACTTTGCATGTCCTTACAAAAGGCTATGTGATTCGGCTGTATTATAAAGATGAGATGGACACGTATACGGCTATTACATACAATGCCATCTTGGCAGAAAAAGCAACTGTTTTCCATCAGAAAGATGTAAAGATTCCAGACATCACCAAGATGTTTACAACGTTTTACGCTAAAACAAAATCCATGCTGGTTAATCCGACGCTTTTCCCAAATCCTCAGGATTATAACCATCTCATGGGCTATGACAAATCCTTTTTTTTTAACTTAGAGGAGGAAAAGGAAGCTGATGAGAGGAAATAATCTGAAGATAATGAATGTCACTCATTGTTTGTAGTACAGTGCTATATATGTGAAAGAATGTAGAGTTCTATTACATTTTCTTAAGTATCAGGTAACTAAAGTTCCCCAAACGCACTTTGGAATGTATAAAAAAACACCCCATTTTTTTAAACTTGTAAACAATATCAGTTAATGGCATGGAACATAGTAAAGAAAAATATGCTTAGATCTGTCTTGTGCTTGTTTGTTCTTGGCTTAGTTTTTATTGTTAACTATCCAGAACTGTAAAATGTATGGGCTGTGCGGCAGTCTCGCCATCTCCATTTCAAATGGAACAAATAATTTGAAATAATATCAATATTTATTACTTGTCAAGTATATAGTTAAGCTTTTAAGCCTCAAAGATTAATTGTACTTAATAGAAAAAGATCAGGCTTTTTTCTCAATGCTGCTGACTGTATAACAGGAGAGGAGATGGCTTTCGCTTCCCTTTGTGAGAGCACTGGTAGCCAGGAGTCTTCAGAAAGCAGGTGCTGTTGCTAGTTGGTGTTGCAGCCTCCTCCTAGGAGAAGATAGGGAGAGTGGCTGCCTTCCAATCAGCTCTAGCTGCTTGCAGCTACTGAATGGTTTATTAAGCTATAGGTCCACCCCAAGCAACCCTGTCCTCAGAGGTGGAGAACAAGAAGCTGCTTTTCTTGGGTGAGGAGGTGGCACCTTAGCATAAGATTTGCTCTCTGAGTATCCCGTTGGAAACATGTGCTGTGTTTGAGCTGACTTAAAGAAAATACTTGGCTAAAATGGGTTTCAACAGCGTTTCTGTAAGGTGGGGAAGCAAAAGGGAATCTCCTGTAGACTATTGTTTAGATCTTGTGCCTTTAAAAAACATACCTCTTGATTTTTAGCACTGCAAAGAAAGCAAGTAGAAAGAGGATTAGATTTATGTTTTTTTATGTGTGACTAGACTGGTTAGGTCTGCATTTGGAGTACACGGAAATTGGATTTAAATGTTTTTTAGCACAAGGAGAGGTTTGTCACCTAAACTGACAGTTAGTTGTTTGCAAATAACAAAGGGACTAAATATTTTGAGGCTTAAAAATTATTGAATTAAAAAAAAGGCAAAATTCAAATTAATGCTTCTGTATTAGTACTTTATAATAAGTAAATCTGGTGCTTGCTACTAATTAAGTCACCCTGATACTGCAAATAAAGAAAAAAATAATTGTAGCTACCTTTACAGATGTTTCCTAAGTTCTAGACTAGGAAAAATGTATTTAAATGTCTTTCAAGACTATTATCTTGTTTTCCTGTTGTAGGATGACAATGCAGATCATATTAAAACAATGATGGTTTTATGTCCTTGCTGAGTAATTAAAAAGCAAATAATCCCATCCAGATATTTTTGAGGCAATTCTTTTGTGTTGGCACAGCTATAATTTTAAAAGCCTGACCTAGTCCACATCACTACATAGGTAAGCAATAATATATTAAAAAAAATTCCATAAATTATGTCAAAGACGTGAGGCCAGTAACGAGCAATTCTGATCACTTGGTTATGCTACTTGTCCTTACTGAAATGATGTTTTAAACCTAATTAAAAATAATACTTCCATTTTCTCATGTGTTCACTCTCTTCTTGTGCTTGAGGATAAAGTTAACTTCATCTTTAAATGCCAAATGCAGGGAGAACAGGAAATAGAGTTTGCAAGAGAAGGTAAAGGAAAGGCCCCTGAAATTATAATTATGTCCCCCTTGAGCAATGTCGAAATCCTCAGCCTCAGTTTTCATTGTTAAGTTTGAGATTTGGCCAATTCAGATTTCAGCTGCAATAGTAAGAGATTTGCATTCCATTGGCTAAATTTCCCCAAAAAAGGATGGAAGTTAAATATGATGTCTTCTATCTCTGTCTTCTTGCAGTGAAATGCAAGTTAATCTAGTAGGTGGCTTTCCGACACATAGATGATTAAAAAAAAAAAAACCTAAACTAAAAAATCCAAACATCTACCAGAAGATAGGTGATGATTGACGTAGTGTCTGAAAAATATTTTACACTTCCAATGTGCAGCTTGGAAATAATGGTAATTCCATAGCCGCCTTTTATATTACAGAATCACAGAATCCTAGGGGTTGGAAGGGACCTCGAAGGATCATCTAGTCCAACCCCCCTGCCAGAGCAGGCTCACCTAGAGTACATCACACAGGAACGCATCCAGGCGGGTTTTGAATGTCTCCAGCGAAGGAGACTCCACAACCTCTCTGGGCAGCCTGTTCCAGTGCTCCGTCACTCGCACAGTGAAAAAGTTTCTCCTTATATTCACATGGAACTTCCTATGCTCCAGTTTGCAACCATTGCCCCTTGTCCTATCATCGGTCATCACTGACAAAAGCTTTGCTCCATCATCCTGACACTCACCCTTTACATATTTGTAAACATGGATTAAAGAAAGGGAAGCCCAAATTTCCTAGAGATGCACAATATTCTACCTGCTTCTACTGTCTACTCTTTGGTGCTAACTTGGCAAACCTGGTTTGGGAAACAACCTAGTTGTGAATCTTAAAATTGTAACACTTGTTATGGTTGCCAGACAAGTCTGCCTTTGGCCCCATCCCTGTTAGTGTTTGCACCTCACCTGCCCTGTATAATCCCAGGATTCTCAGATTTGGCTTTTTTGCAATTTTTATTTACGGTGTGTAATTGCACGTATGTGAGTGGTTTAGATCCCTGGAGCATGTTGAGACCAGTAAAGACTAGTAAACAACTATACTTTGTTTTTCACATTAGGAACAAAATAAAGGAATGGGAATCTAATCCAAAGGCATCTAGATGCGTTTCAGGTTTACTTTGGGTTCTGAACAGTCTGTCTGAACATGACATTTCATAGTGCACTGAGTGCTTTTCCATGTCAGAAATTCTGAAGTGCTTGGTGTTCTTCTAAGCCAGGAAACAGACCTAAACCAAAACAGGCCCTCCTGCTACCAGCAAATCCTGCAAGAGAATTTGCTGTAGTGGGAGTGTTTCAATGAACTGAGATTGTTATCAAGTCATTCCCAATGCCTGATTATGTTTTGCTTTTTAAAAATCATCTCCCCATCCTTCACAGTCCTATTAATTTTGTGAGCTGCTATTTTCTGCTCATTTATTTTACTTTGGGTCTTACACACTTCATGAAAAACAGTTCTGACTGCAGAAGTATAGCTACCTGATAACATCACCATCCCTGGTAGTTGCTGGTGTTTCTTTCAATGTAGATAACTTGTGTAGGACATGGAAGAAACGTTTCATTTAGAAGACCTAGAGAAAGTGCTCATACACATGGGTGGAGATTCTGAAGGAAATACTGATGTAGAAGCCCAGCTTTCTAAAATACATGATTTACAGGCTGTCTTATTTGCAAGGCCACATCTACTATGAAGGCTGCCAGCTCCTGCAACCTTTCCAGTACCAACCGACCACTTGTCCCTGGCAGCTGGGTCTCACCTGACTCTGGTACAAAGTTCACTCAGAGTGTAAAGAGCAGGAAGGAATGAAATTACTTGAGCCTCTTTCATAAACACTTGCTTCCTATCCCTTTCCAGCCTTAAGAGCTTACACACAAGGTCATAGATGACTGTTGTTTTTCCTAGGATACATGTGGATTTTCATTTCCGGTCTTTGACTACATGTTGTTCTCTTGCCTCTTCCTTCTTCTCAAGTTTTTTGGCTTTGTCCACAACATTATTCATTAGTCCCTCTCTCTTGTTAATTATAAAGTACAATGATTCTCGTCACTCTTTATTTTTATTTTTTAAATTAAATTAATCTCACAACCATCAGCCTTTTCTTGCAAATGTAAAAAATTCTGATGAGAAAATGATCCCCTTTTGATACTTTAAAGAGAAATCTTTAAAGCTCTGAGGTACTTCACACTCTTAATCACAATCTCTAGAATCAAAGATAACTCATTTCACTGGAGCTTGCTTTCTTACAAACCAAAAGCATTGCGTTGGCAAAGATGAAGAAAAGTTGTTTAGATTTTTCACGGTACTGTGAGAGCCTAATTTGGGTGATGGAAACTTCATTAAATTCTGGTTGTGCTATAAAAAGTAAGAGCACATGGGAATTCTCACAATTGCTCAGTATAACTTAATAGGTGGAAACTTGGTAAACTGCTGTAATTTGGTTGCCCTGGAGATGTGTGGTCATACCATGAATTTCTTCATGCCCACGCATACAACATGGCCTGTTGCAGCCCCCCTGAGAAGTGGGACGAGTGTGTTAGCTAGGAGTTGGATCCACTATAATAAGATTACCCCACAGCTGTACAGACCTCAGCAAGCAGCTATTTTAAGCAGGGAAGAACAGAGAACAAGAGCAAATGGCCACAAAACACAGCCAGCTGGCTCCATTTCTGAAATACCAGGGTGGACAGTGTTGCTGTGGTGTGCTTTCTGTCAGCCTCAGGTAGGTCACAGCCCTTTCTTCTCCCTTCACCCTCTGCTTTCTCTTCTTGACAACTATAATGATTTAATGTACACTTTAGAGTCTAACTATAAGCTTTAAACCTAAACTTGGCAGGGAAAGAGTAAACCATAAGCCTACTGGCAACAGACGGTTATCTCCAACATAATTGTTTCCACCGGATACCACCTGGTGTGTATTGCTTCACTTTAATAGCCTCCAATGGCTTAGTGTGCTACATTCAAATCAAACCACTAAGCTAAAGTGCATACAGCATTTAAAAACGTATTCGGAATAATGCACATCACTTTTATCCACAACTATTTGCTTTCTTACTCAAGTGCTACCAACTCCCTTCTGGATATGTGCTGGTGCACTGCCCTTGGGTTGGACCCCCCTGGTACCCTCAAGTACTTCATCAGCTGCAGGGAGAGGAGTTGAATCTTCCATCTCTTAGTATCCTTGGGCGTGACTTTCTACTTCCACTATAAACACTGTCGAAGATAGGATGAGGGGATTTGAGAAGAGACATTTACTAATGAATTGCTACAATTTTCTCCTTTTTATGTTAAATTGTGGTTTTATTTTGTGAATACATGCCTTATGCCTTTGTCCCTTGTTAGGATCTGCTTATTAAGAGGTGTTTCTGCCCGAATTAAGGTACAAACCAGACCATATGCCAAAGTCAATAGTATGAATTTTATTTAACAGTAAATGAGAGACAGAGGGAGAGAGAGAAACAGAGTGAAAGAAAGAAAGATAGTAACAGAGATAGTACTAGAGGTAGTAAGAGAAGTAGAATCACCACACTTGAATCCAGCGCCCTCAGGTCTGGTCCCGTGATGGGCTCGCCAGCATGTGCTTGATGGATGGCACTTGGGCCTTTTATTGTTTCAGGGGCAGGAGTTACCTCCAGGTGTTACACCCAGGGTTGATTTACATGATAAGCAAGAGTGGGCATTTCTACAGCTACAGACTGTGACACGGGGAAAGGGTAGTTGAGCTGGGAGTTGTGGAGATTCTGTCTCAGTGACCTCATGTCCAGCTCCTTTGTGTGCAAAAGAAGGCCTGAGTGTTCTTATCTCTTCTTCTTATCCAGCTACATTGTGTACAGAAGAACACAGACTTATTTCTTCCTGTTGATGTCTGGCATTCAGCTCCACCCTTTTGGAGCACTCCCACTATCTCTGCCTTTTGTCACAACTGATGTTTGAGACATTAGCTCTGTCAGTTCTCAGTTCCTTACACCCCTTTATATTGGAGTGTCTTCATCATCAACCCTAAACCCAGGACCAGAAGTAATAAACAAGGCTGCTTTCAGCTGCAAAATAGATCTACTTCAAAAACTGTCACAAATAATCCTGTAAGGAAAATTACTATTGCTTCTTTCTTTATTGAATAAATGTGTTTAACATCTTAGAAGAGTTTTCCATTAGGACATAATTTTTGATTCTGACTAACACTTAGAAATGGAGTACTATCCTCTATTTTACTCATACACTGTTATTTATTTCTCTGCGATGAGTTATTACAGAGTCACAGAATGGCAGGGGTTGGAAGGGACCCATCTAGTCCAACCCTCCTGCTAAAGCAGGTTCACCTACAGCAGGTGGCACAGGATCACATCCAGATGGATTTTGAATGTCTCCAGAGAAGGAGACTCCACAGCCCCTCTGAGCAGCCTGTTCCAGTGCTCTGTCACCCTCAAGGTAAAGAAGTTTTTTTCTCATGTTTAGATGGAACTTCCTGTGTTCCAGTTGATGTCCATTGCACCTTGACCTGTCACTGGGCACCACTGAGAGGAGTCTGGCCCCACCCTCTTGGCACCCGCCCTGTAGATATTTATAGGCATTGATAAGATGTCCTCTCAGTCTTCTCCAGGCTAAACAGACCCAGGTGTCTCAGCCTTTCCTCATAAGAAAGAGGCTTCAGTCCCTTAATCGTCTTTGTAGTCCTTTGCTGGACTCTCTGCAGTAGTTCTTTGTCTTTCTTGAACTGGGGAGCCCATAACTGATCATAGTACTTCACATGTGGCCTCACCAGGGCAGAGAAGAGGGGGAGGATAACCTCCCTCAACCTGCTGGCCACACGCTTCTTAGTGCACCCATTTGCCCTCATGGCCTCAAGGGCACATTGTCAGTTCATGGTCAGCTTGCTCTCCACTAGGACTCCCAGGTCCTTCTCCCCAGAGCTGCTTTTCAGCAGGTCAACCCCTAACCTGTGTTGGTGCCTCGGGTTATTCCTCCCCAGGTGCAGGACTCTACAATTGCCTTTGTTGAACTTCATGTGGTTATTCTCCACCCAACACTCCAGGCTGTCCAGATCCTGCTGAATGGCAGCACAGCCTTCTGCTATGTCAGCCACTCCTCCCAGTTTGGTATCTGTCCTTTCATCTGGGTCATTGATGAATATGTAGAACAGGACATTATTACTATAATGTATATTGTAAATATTTCCTGAGGGAGATTTCATGACTTGTAAGTGATTATCTGATCAAAGTACTCATCTGCATCCAACAATACAAAGTCATTATTTTGAAAAGCAATCACAAGTAAGTTAAGCACTTTTTAGATGTATTGAGAAAGAAGATAAAATTACCATAAATTAGTTTAAGGATTTTAACCACAAATCAGTGGGGAGACTTGGAGTTAAACTTCTACTCTCAGCATCTCAGATGTAGACAAAATGAAAAGTCATAGGTATGAAGTCCTAAACTCTCTAGACTTGGATTTATGTTATGTACTGTTAACTGGGTATGAGAGTTGGTCCCTACTAAATGTGGTTGAAAAGGATTTAAAAATAAATTAATTAAATTTTCATAAAACTCCAGTGAAGTAGCATTATTGCGTAGCTCTTTCCACTTGTCTTTCTCTCTTTCTTACCTTTCTTCTGGGTCAGAGTATATAAGAAAAAGATTATAGTAACGAAAGAGTATATAGTAAAAATAAAATACATACAAGTTTATATCCTTCCTCTCTAGTGCCCTTCACACTGACTAGAAAGGGGCAGAGCAGACTCCTCACACCCACAGTGCACTAGTTTGGGGGTTAAGTGAGCATCAAAAGAAGACACTTCTATGAATGGCATCAATATGTGCATCAAAAGACACAAGCATCTAAAACTGAATTTGCTGAAAAGATTTAAAAATGGTTGAGGCTATTTTGATTTAAGGACAATTTGACCAGACACAATGGTCAAGATTGTAAGCTTTATAATCATGGTCATAAGTGATATTTTAGCCCTGATACCAGACATACTTATTGTTCCTATTTTCCCATTAGCCAGCCAGATTCTTTTAAAATGGAGCCTAGTTATGCTGATTTTTTTAAAGCATTGGGATAGCCTTGACTTGCACAATGAAAGTGAAGTAAGGAACAGGAGAGGGTGGAGAGATTTCCCCATGTGTCTGTCTGTCTAAGCCGCCAGGGGGGACTCATTCCTTATCTACAGCATTTACTGCAGCAAGTATCTGAAAAAACTACCTGTTCTTGAACCAGGTCTAGAAAGTCATGGAGTTCAGCAGAAAGCTTGTCTTCATTTACGTTAAAAGAGCTTTTATATAAAACCTTGTAAATCTGCAGCCCTCCTTCTAGTCTGCCCATGAGTATGGTGATGGTACATGTACAAGGTAGCTCTTCTTTAGTGGCTGTTCCATTACTCCTTTTGTTTTTTTCCAGCTATTAAAGCCTTCCTGATTTATTCCAATTTCCCTACATAGTTTACAATTTTTAATCAAAATTTGGCCATTTTGAAACAGAACTGTGTTATTGCTGTGATCACAAAGGGTTTGTATTTTTATAGCATCCTATTAAACAACAGTAAAAATCTGTGTGCAGTGTATATACTCTGGAGATCTGTCAGGAAAGTTGTATAATTTCAAATCCCCAGTTAAAAGCCAAGTATTAGAAGTTTCTTTCAGTCTTGAACTCTGTCAGGCCCACGAGACTCTTCTTGTGGTCTGTAGAAAGTTTTGGAAATCCTGAAGAGAATTCTCTAGCCATATTAAGTTTTCAAATTTTTATTTGATTTTGTGAATTATTACAACTTGTTAGTTGACATTTTTTAGTGGTTTTAATAGAATTCTTACTCCCTCCCCTTCTTCTGGGCATAATCAGTCAAGCATTAGTGCATGTTGCTGTTCCTAAGTTATCTTCTGTGTTATGTTTGGACTTCTGAAAACCAATTTCTTAATATTTTGCTACTTTATTTTGAAACAATGTAAAATGTGACCCTGGTGTGCACAGAATTTGTGAGAATAAAAGCTTATAGACATTGTGATGGGAAGTGGGGAAAGTCTGAACAATTGATTAAGTTATATGTCTTGTAAGTAATACTTATGTTTCCTGCTTAGCACAAAATCAAATACCTATCTATTGTGTATACTGCTTCTTTTTTCACAACAAATACCATTTCTGATCTAAGAGGAGCCTGCACACATACATATAAATCAAAAGGTAACTCATGAGAAAATAATTTGATTAAGATGTGTAAGTCATTCTTTCATAACTTCAATAAGTTTTCATATTTCATTGTATTATTAAAAAAAAAGTAGTTGCATATCCTGTCAGATGGTTGTGCTCTCTTGTATGAGGTGTTAGACTTTTGAAAATCTGTTTCTCTAGCTGGGACTAGCAGTATTGCTGGGTTTGTGCAGTGAAAGCTGGCCCGGTTTAGTTCGCAGAACCAATATAGTATAGTAGATATGGGAAAGATAGGTTATTCNGGGGGGGGGGGGGGGGGCAGGAAAGAAGGGTAGGAGGGGGTATCCAATACCAAAAGTGCTTGAAGAGTTTTTGTTTCAGTGTTTCAAACTTGGGAACCAAAATCTGCAACCTAGACTGTTTTCAATATCCCAGGTTAAAACCGGGCTCCTAACTTATCTCCAGTTTTTACAGGTCGATTCTGTGTTCTTATAGAAACATCGCACTCCAAATTTGACAGCTTTTGTGATTAGCTGTCTCTTGGCCGGTGTCCGCCTGGATCCATGCCTGAGCTCTGCACTGGCACAACAGCCAGTGACTGGGCTTCTCCAGCAGAGACTGCGGGCTCTTGAAGGGGAAAAGGTCCTGGAGGGAGGCTGGGAGGCAGGTGTGGAACTTATCAGTTGTAATGTTACGAATTTTTAAGACTGTTTTCACTAAGTATAGCTGTCATATATACAGCTTTGGAGACAATAGCTGAGATAGTGTGGGACACCAGTGGTTCTACTCAGTAACATCAGACAGTTGTATTCAGCTCCCATCCTTACTTCCATTTGGAAATATATCATTTAATTGCACTCCTCTGGTGTGCTGGCATGTTCTGAAAGCATGGTGAGCTTTGTAAGAAATTAATTCTGAATTTTTCTCTTTTTTATTATGGACAGGAAACTCTGTCAGTGGTTTAAATTATGCCATAACAAATGTTGCATCTGATGAGTCAACTAAACTTGCCCCTTACATGCTTCTGGTAATGATGATTTTACCGCTCCTCACTTCCCTATTTCACACAGTTTTCTCTTTCATTTTTCACTCGTGGCTTGAGCTGCGTTGTCTGAGGAAAATGTAACGACAAAAGCAGAAATTCTTTTTCTTCACAAAATTTATGATGATGATAATGGATTGTGCTGCAGTTGGATTAATTAAGATTGCAGAGAATTTGACAAAATAACCAAATATTCCCTGAAGACATGTGACTGAGGATGACAGTGCTGAATTTTTGTTCCTCTTTCCCCAAAATGAAGTTTTATTTCATCAAACACTGAGCAAAATAAGTAACTATGTTTGGACTTCTTGTATTCATTTTATTCACTCCTGGAGTCAGTGAATTTCTTTGTACGTCATCAGACCTAGAAATGTCATATACTTTCTGTGGTAAGTAAAAAACCAGTTTATTCTTTTCTTGCTGGCATTTGCACAATAATTACTGTAGTCTGCGGAAATGTGAGCTTTCTTTCAAATGTGTTTCTTTGATGAATGCAGGAAAATATAAAGAAGTTCAACTGGAGTATATTTCTGTTATTAATTACCCTGTTATAAGAATTATACCACATGGTTGTAAGTATTACCACAATGCCAGTTGCAGTAGCTAAGAGAGAAGTTTACTCCCAAGTAAAGCAGGCATGTTTCGACTCAGGAAAATGAAAAGATAAGGGATTAAAACTTGTTTTGCAAGTACTGTATTGTATAAATTTTTCACATTGATTTAACCAATATATTACAATGAAAAGCTTTAAGTATATAGAAAAAAAGGGAGAATGTGATGTTCTGCCAGGGTGGAGGATCAGTGAGGCTGTGGGACTATGTAGTGTGTCCCTTCTTGCCATGTCTGTGTCGTGGGCCTCTGGATCTGTGTAGTTCACTGATTTTTTGTTGCATGTCTCTGATGTCCATGTTGAACAGGAGCATTGTGCCCATGCAGGCTCAGTGGCCAGCAGGTGGGCTTTGAGGAGATATTTTGCAAGGAAAGGCCCAAGTCTTTTGACAAATCTGTGTGCGTTACAAGTGTACATCACCTGTAAGACAGCTGTATAGACTGAGGCACAGGATGGGATGTTTATTTTTGGGAACTTCCCTTTGCATTAATACTCATGTTAAAAATTTAATGAGGGTAAAAGTGGAGGTACTTAAGCTTGCAGACAAAACCATGGTGAGTTTTGTTTGCCCTTTCTCCTGTTGTAATTTCCTGTGCATAGTTGTATCCAGGATGAGAAGCTGCCTGCTGGTTACCAGCAGCCAGACAGTTTCTCTTTGCATGCCTCTTGCTTTAATTCCCGAAGCACAAGACAGAACCCTTCACTGTAGACCACCCTGCCACCCTGTTTGCTGCCTGGGTGAGCACGGGGAACACCCCTTCCCTGCCCTGCCTCCAGCCCCACAGTAAGCAGGGCCCTTCTTCAGCACGAGTGTGCTAGGGAGGGCAGGAACAAGCTGAATTGAACAGATTTCTTTCCTAAAATAAAAATTTTAAAAAATAATATTACAAATAGAATTAAAAATAAAAATACTGACTGGAAATCATTCCAAAGGCTGTCACTGAATGTTTTTTTAAAAAATAAAATATCAGCTAACAGGCTCTAAATTTGACTAGCTACAGGTTGTATGGTGCTTTATCACACTGCATCTGGCACTGTGCATTGGACAATGCCAGGTGGGTCATTCACAAAGCAAATCGACTCAAAGGCTCATTTACATTAGCCTGGGAAATGTGTTGGTACACTGAAAAGATTTTTAGCTGTTGTCAGCAAGTTGATATAGATTCCATGGTTTGCGGAAGTGAGGGTATTTTCAGCAGAGGACCATGCTGGCTTAATGCTAGTAGGAAGTTTGCATAACTTCAAATGAGAAATAAAGGTAATTTTCCCTCTGAGTTTTGCATGCAGAATATCATCAACCAAACAACTGACTTTTCTTGCTGCTTAAAGAAATATGATACTATTTTTTCCCTCTAGGCATACAATTAATTAAAAATATAATATAAAATACATATCAATATTTAGTATTTACTATGGATATTTATATTAGACAATTTTATAGTATATATTTTATATGAAATACATTTTAAAACATATATGTGTTTATTGTGACTGTATATATATGTATATTTTTATTATTTTCCTGGAGAAGCCTATTGACACTACCAATGTGAAATGCTGTTTTCCTGCAGATTCTGCAGCTCATTCTTTCATGTTTAATCTGACACCTTGCAGCACCATGAACAAACCCATCTGGAAGGCTGCTCTTACCTGGATTCCAAGTGAGTCCCTCTTGGCTAGGCAATTATATTCTGTAAATGCAAAAAAATACTAATACGAGCAAAAAGCTGGCACTTTATTAAATGTAACATTATTTAGGAGATCAGTTTCTCTGATTAAAAATTGAATAGATAAACTATAGTGATGGGCACAAATTGTGACTTGTGGAAATAATGGTGTTTGAGTTTTACTTGTTTGAGCAGTTAGCAGAGCTCTGCATGCTAATTTGCTTGTGCAGATTTGCACAGGCACGTCTGGGATGGTTTAGGTGCACGTGCATTTGTCTGAAAGGAGCAGACAAGCTTTTACAGCACATTAAAAGTTGAAGATAACTTTATGATGGCATTCAGGAGAGTTTGTTTGCAACACCTGCTTAAAACTACAGATGCGGAACCTCTCAGAGTCCTCATCTGAGTATTTATTTGGGTTAGCTGTGGACCTGAGTGGATTCTATCATCTTTGCAGAAGAAATTAAAACAGATTTTGAAATTGTTCTCTCAAAAATTTTTTAAGAATTATACTTTTCATTAAAAGACAACTTTGTTTTTCTGGAAATAACAGTTTTCAAGATAGGTATTTTTGTTAGTTTTGGGGAGAGTTCTCAAAAAAATTGTATTTCAGAGAAAAATAGTTTTTATTTAAATAGCATGTCTGTATACATGTTTTACCCTCCTCACCACCTACCACTTTCTTACTTGTAATGTCTTAACTAGGAAGTGACATCATCTTTTTGAAGATTGTTTTCAGTGTCTGGTACAATGGTGCCAAAGCATTACACTGGAAAGAAGTCCTTTGCAGTGGAGCTGATGACAAATACTCAGTGTGCGGAATGCTGAAAGGAGGTTGGTGTGGAAAACATACGGTGCCTTTCCCTTGCCTGGCAGGTTCCCTCCACTCCAGGGCCATATCTTGCCAGCCCTTCTTCACCACACAGCAGATTTCCCAAAAGACTCATTGATCAACCCATGCAGACAGATTTTTCTCCCTGCAATCTAGGCAGATTCACCTTGCTTGGCAGGCAGCAGATTCCAGAGCAGGCAGTTCTCCAGTGCCAGAGCCCCACTCAAATAGATAACATCCTTGTACTGCAGTTTCCATCTCCGTAAATTAGGGTTACTAACATGCTTCATCTTATCATGACACTTTTATTGTTAACATCTCTAAAATGACATGGAAAGACTACACTGGACTGGACTGTACAGAAAACTTGAGAGGAACTGGAGGCACTAGTAATATCCAGAACACAGTTTATTGAAATGTGTCTGGATGGGTTTTTAAACAGATTCTCTACACCCCTGTACAATGCTTTTTTTTTAGTTAGAGTGGTCAATCCTCTTGTAGGGGATAACCAGCATTAACATGACACAGGCTCAGATCCGGAGAATTCAGGCAGGATGTTAAATTAAGGCCAAAAGACCTATAAGGAGGTAAAAATATGCAGTCAATGTTTTCCTTTCTTTAACAATGGATATCAGCTCTCTTATCATTCAGCTGAACTACTATTACAAGTTAAATTGTTTGAGTTATCACAGTGGGATGGGTCTGTAGGAGATGTTGCAAGAGCATTGTGGTTAATTTCTGTTTTCTAGTGTGGTTTAGACCAATAGGCAGAGCTCTGGTTGAAGAAGCAGGTGAGGACTTTATTACTGGAAGAGTAAATGGCATTGGCACTGCTGCTGAGAGATATGCCATATTACTTTGAAGTTATTTAGGAAGTGTGATTGATGGCTTTATGATTAAGTAACCATTTATGTTATAATTATCTCTGTTTTACAGAAACAATTGCATCTGCATTTGACATCAGAGGTGCAAGAATAACATTTCCAAAGGTACTTTTCAGCATTTTATATAAAGAAATTACAATAGTAAAATCACATACTTACATGTATATGAACACCTTCTGAAAAGAGGTGTTCAGCCAAACTGTAGAAAACAGTAAAAGGAAATGTCAGAAAACTTTTTTGTGCTTGTAGTGATGACTCCCAAGTGGTAGCATCTCTGAAATGATAAATTTCCTCAAGTCATTACTCCTCTATTATTCCTCCTTTAGTTTATAAAAGAAAAGACCAAAGATATCAGTAAATGTCACCTTAATCATTCCATTCTGTTTGGTAAATTATTGTACTTCCTTTTGGCTGTTTGAGTAAGTCTATCCATAATCCTTCTGCCATTTCACTCTTAATTTTACATTCTCTTCACATGCTGGTCTGTTCTTCCTTGAAACCTTTTTCAAAGATTTGAAGAGGGATAACAATATCCAAAAGGAAGAGCAATGCCCCAGCATTAAATCAGGAGTAGCACCAGTCCTCAGGTTAACCCACCCTCATCCAACATCTGCCTCATCAGCTGCCTGAGCCTTCCCAAGATCCTTATTGTCCCTATAAATCCCCACAAATGTCACTAAGGAGCTCCTCTTGGCACAAAATCTCCAGCCTCCCCTTAACTCAGAGCTCACAGGCCTCTAACAGTGTTGAACTCCACCCAGCCCAGCATCTCTTCTAGCCCCAGAGTTGGTAGTAGTCAGGAATGTCCTCTGGCATAAGCAGTTCTCCTATAGATGAGGTGCTTATGGCAGCCCAGACACTTCCCAATGGGACTCTGTCAGACCAGGAACTAACCCTAATCATAGTCTTTGCTGAAAACCAGAAACTCTTGCAAGCCTCCCAGTCTTTAGATTAGTCCTAAGAGTCTTTCATCTTCCAAGTGCTCATCCCAGTTTGCCATACTAGAAGAGGAAGGTGACAGGTGTCGAAGAAGGCAGGGTAAGACCTGGGTTGAGTAGGGACCACCAAGCTTCTGTCCTGCTGTCTAGAAAAGACTCTCTGTGCAAGGATGTGAAGATGGGTAGCTAGACAGCAGCTAAACTGGGGGTGATGCTGCTTTATGGATCAGACTGCTGGATGTGGATGAGCAAAGTGGTCAGTCTGGAAGGAATGCTGAGCTGATATGAGAAGCAGTATTGCTTACAGCAGCATGCACTGCAGGAAAGTGTGGCTGTCTTAGAGATGGGCTTATGGCTAAGGTTCAGGTAAGCAGTGTTCCCCTAGTCAGGGAAAAGATGCTCCATGCAGGGAGGTGACAGCATGATTGAAGTAGGTAGCTTGAGACCTCACACTGGGACAAGTGCTGGCTATACTTTGCTCAGGGACTGAAGAATGACCACAGCACTCCTCTCACATGGGTCCTTCCTCCCACCATCCTCTCTCTAGCATACGTCATCCTAATCTTGACATCATGTCCAAACTCAGGACAAACTTTCTGCTGGCAATAGTAGTATGAAGTTGCTTTAGCTTTCATCAAGCAGATGTTATATGTATTCATATCACAGAATCACAGAATAGCCTGAGTTGGAAGGGACCTTAAAGGTCATCTAGCCCAACCCCCCTGCCATGCTCAGGGACATCCTCTACTAGACCAGGTTGCTTAGGACCCCATCCAACCTGGCCTTGAATGTTTCCAGGGACAGGGAATCCACCACATCTCTGGGCAACCTGTTCCAGTGTTTCACCACCCTTGTGGTGAAAAACTTCTTCCTTATATCTAACTAAAATCTACCCTCCTTTAGTTTAAAACTGTTACACCTCGTCCTATCACAACAGGCCCTGTTAAAAACCTGTCCCCATCCTTCTTAAAGGCCCCCTTTAGGTATTGAAAGGTGGCAATGAGGTCTCCTCAGATCCTTCTTTTCTCCAGGCTGAACAGCCCTGTCTCAGCCTTTCCTCGTAGGACAGGTGTTCCAGGCCTCTGATCATCTTCGTAGCCCTTCTCTGGACACACTCCAACAGTTCCATGTCTCCTGGACTTAAGACTCCAGAGCTGGATGCAGTACTCCAGGAGGGGTCTTACCAGAACAGAGTAGAGGGGCACAATCACTTCCCTCAATCTGCTGGTCACAGTTCTTTTGATGTAGCCCAGGATACAGTTGGCCTTCTGGGCTGTGAGTGCACATTGCTCGTTCATGTCCAGCCTTTCGTCTACCAGTACCCTTAAGTCCTTGTCAGCAGGGCTGCTTTCAATCCCTTGATCCCCCAGTTGGTATTGATACTGAGGGTTACCTTGTCCTAAGTGCAGGATGTTGCACTTCTCCTTGTTGAACCTCATGAGGTTCCCCTGGGCCCATTTCTCGAGCTTGCCTGGGTTCCTTTGGATATCATATGTTCACTGTAAGTTGATTGTTTTGGTAAACACCACTGAAGCTGAATAGCGGTTAAATATCTAGTACATGATTATAGCTGAATACAAAAAGATAAACTGTTCAGTACAACAAACTCTGTTACAGGAGTGGTCAGAAGCTGTGTGGTGTGTAGCCTGGAGGATTTCCCTAGGACTGCCTGTGAAATACAGAGGCTGTTATTGCAGCTACCTGCAGTCTGCATATGGGCTTTTGGGCAAGAAAGTGGCAGAAAGTCAGCAGAAAATACACATGCTGATGGGACTGAATCCTTGCTGTGGGGGCTAATAAAGTTACTGCCTCACAGCAGGGGCAAAAAAGCTGCAGAATGCAGCCTGGTCTATCAACTCAGTTAATTCCCATTTGTGGAGTCAGAATCGTTACTCAAGAGAATGGCTCTGGAAGGGGGAGCTGGTGCCCTTGGGAGCACAGGACTCTGGCTTGAGAGAGGACCTTGACAAGTGCAAGCTAGACCACAGCCTACTGCTGTTCCTCAGTTCCTGGTTATGAAAGGAAAGCTGAGCACTATTTTTTATGTACACATATATCTGAATATATGTGTGATAAGAGTCCCTGATGGGAATCTATCAGTCCTAACAGAAATCACCAGAACCATTCCACGCAGCTACATAGACAAGAGTGGGCAGCATTATGCACTAATTTTCTTTCTTTTTTTTCTCCCCTTGATTGTTTTAGGGCAATTATAATGTTATTTTACAAGCATTCTCTGATGATTCTGAGAATAATATGACCATGTGCTTGAATTTCACCATGATAGTAAAACAAGATGCTTTCTGAATGCAGCAAACGTTTCAAATAATTCCAGAACATGGAGATCCCTTCTGCAAGGCATTGTAATCCTAGCTGTGAAATAATAAGCACACTGATTTTCCTGAGGTAGAATACATCATGTATGGTCTGGAAAACTGCGTGACGGATAGTACTATCCACTGCTGGAATCGGATGCTCAGCTAATGTGAACAAAATCTCTGGGAATCAGGCACCCTGATTAATCCACAGAATAACCCTGACTGGATGTCAGGCTGCAGACTGCATTTCAGTGCTGTGCTTTGGGTTATGAAAAAGCTGAGTTCTTTGCACTGCACTAATACAAGAAGTTTTGAAGTTTTGAAGTGCAAGAATCAGAAGTTTGTCAGTACTCAATTTAAAATAGAACAGCAATTGAATCTGGGAACACTGTTGTGTTGTTTGGGGTTTTGGGGTTTTTGGAGGTTTTTTGTTGTTGTTTCCTTTTAGCAATAAAACTTATTTGTACAATCAATTTGAGAAATGTTTTTTATTCTCCTTTTATTTTTTCATTATCTTTAGATATTCCCTAATGCTCTACTACATTTTCACTGAGCTGAACCAGAGGAGTAACAATTTGTTATGTGGTACTAGCTGATGTGAATAACATCCAATGTGGAACATGTTTCCAGTTACACTGATACAGTATGGTTGAATTTAGCCATCTAAAGCTGTAACTAAAATGCCACAGCTTGTTTTTAGCTCTTGCTCAGAGTCCAAGGGGTAGAGGTGTCATGTGAAAAGGGTAAAAGTCTCTACAAGGTGGCTGGAGATGGCCCTCCTGTTGAGTCACAAGGTTCAGACTGGACCCCCTTGCTTTCTAAACTCCTTCTCAGAGAGGAATCTATGTGCAGCTGGATCCAATCCTAGTCCTAGACTTGGTCAGCGGTTAATGTCTAAATGATTATGTGTGTGCAGCCACCTATCAGAGTCAATATTTGCCTGTCTCAGAGCCCCACCAAGGACTTGCACCAAAACAGATGCACAAAGTTGAAAAGAAATTGGGTTTATTATGCTGACAGACATAACAAGTTTGGAATTGCTGCTGATAAATGCACTTACTGCACAAACACTACTAATTGATGTTAATATTGCTAGCAATGAAAGCAGTAATACAGCCTGGGGATACTTCTACCTAAAAGATGAAAGGCGCGACACTTACCCAGGGAGGTGTCCCTGCCCAGGGGGGGAGGAAGAGAACACAGTTCACTGACTGGTCCTTCTGCCTTTAGGTTTTTCTCTCTTCACAGATTTTTCTCTCCCTGACTAATGATCCTTTTCTCTGTCTTTTATGCTATAAATTATGAGGTTCCCACCCTCAGGTGACATGTAGTATATTTGGGTGGAGAGACGAGTGCTATGGTCATATGTGTATAACATGTTCTCTATAATCTTCATTAGCATATGCAGGGGTGTCAACTCTAATATGCATTTCACAGGTAAGGAGGAAAAGGTCATCCTTTGGATAACATAGCCCCTTGAACAAAGAACTGTTACCAGTTAACAAGGTTTTTCTAGTTATCTTGCTAACCAGAGCAGGAGTCCCTGCCTATGCAAGGGTGTATGCTGAAGCATCCTGTGCTAAAGAAGAGGTCTTGTAGCTCCCCCGGGTTGCACAAGATTTAGAGCAAGGTCATCCTTTAAGGATTCTTTGTGTACAGGGCCATCTTGTTTTTCCTCAAATTTCACAAGAGGCTGTCTCCTTCAGAAACAAGGGGATGGTCATTGCCCAGTAGGTTGATCTATTCCTCACTTATCAAAAGCATGTCTAAAGATTTTGCTATGACTTCTGCCTCTTGGGCAGCCTGGTGTTCAGTATCAACCTTCTCTCTCTGTTGCACCTCCACACCCGAGACCTTTGCTAAGGTTTTGATGGAGTATAATATTTGGTGCTTAGGAAGAGAGCTAGCATCCCTTCAGGCTTCACGGCACTTTGGTGCCACTGTGAGGTGAAAGCTGTCAGTGTACAAATGCTTCCTGCCTTAGACAGGTACTCTCCTTACAACGTTAGGATGTCATGTCCTCCTGTCATCCTCAGCCCCCAGCCAGCAGTTGTTTAGTGAGTTCAGACACTTTTCCCTAATGAACGGGCCAATGTTGAAATTGCACGTTGTGCTGACTGCCAGAACAGACCAACCCTTTTTCAGGATGCTAAATACCAAGCATGAAAATTAACAGAAGTGAAGCTTTTAATCTCACTTTACACATAAAGGTGTTTTTCAAATAAGGTATCAGAAAACTGAACAAAAAACCCCACCCCAAATATGCAGATACTCCATTTAAAACTTGGGTTTCAGTATAACTAGTTTGGCAATCTAAAGCAAAATCATGGAGTCAATAAAACTGTAAGAAGTAGAACTTTATCATGGGTGGAGACAAAAAGCCACAATTACATCCAACTGGCAATGGCAAAGCATCTGTGCTGTGTTCAGCACACAGACCATTCCAGGAGCAGTCTGTGGTGGACTATCACAGCAGCTCCTGCTTATGTTTGAAACAAGTTACTAGAGTTGCAATCAGTTTCCTCTTAATCTAAAATATCAAAAAAAAAGCAAGCAGAGAGCCTGATAACCAATACTTACTTTTCTTGTTCTATTTTTGTAATTTCAAAGAGTATTACTGGTCTAGGGAACAGCCTTACTGTATGATGTTTCTGCGTACCCATTTCACAGTGTCCAGCAACCACCAGGTGAAGCCTCGAAACAGTTTTTAGTGGCAAAGTGTTCTGAGATTTTTGCTCCCCTGAATTAGTTGCCATGTTAGAAAAAATGTTTTGTTTATTAAGCAGCAAATATCACAGGTAAGAGAGACTAACAGTTCCTGGAAACCAAGGACATTCACGTGCTCTATTTTTCATAAGCACAGGTTTTAATGCCTTATAGATATAACAGAAAATTTACTTTACATGTAAAGATAGAAATAGAATTTCTGTATCTAAATATGGATATTAACAGATAAACATATATATTCAGCAGCTTGCATTGCAGACTTTTATAGTGTAGATCTTCAGCTGAAGGGTTACGATTACACATGCCAGCAGATAGGATTGCGAGGTAGAATGCAAGAGCCACAACTTCATAAAGCAAAGACCTTTCAAAGGCCTCGAGCTCTCTCCTGTGCATGACCGAAGGTTTCTACTTACTCTGGCGCTGGTGGCTGCCACACCATGTTCCCCAGTGGACAAGAGGAGACAGGTTTTTGTGAAGTGTGAGATCAGGCAAACAGCTTACCCCAAAATAACCACAATACTGTAGGGTGAAGGGCACAATTGAAGGCAGAGCTTGCTCTGCATGTCTTGTTCCCTGGACAGAGCTATTATAAGGCTTTCTTCTGTTTCTGCTGTTGTCTGGAGTTGACAACAGTTATCATTTAACTTTTTTCCACCCAAACTTTTGTGAGTCCACACTCAGGGCTGTACAGCAAAGAGGAATCTACTTAGGATGGGGTGAATTACTTGTACTTGCTAAGGACTGATCTGAATGTTACCCTTTTCTTCAGTTTATTGGGTCAGTAAACTTTGATCTATTTTTCAATTCATTTCCTGTCTCAAGACAGAGTTTAAATGGTGTGAGTGCTGTGAAGTAAGACTTTCACTAGATATTTCTTGCTTAAAATATTCAGTGAGACCTACAGGTCCTGAGATATCTGTGTTTTGCCAGGAGTTCCAGTGAGCTGTACGAAGTACCCTCCCCTGCAAACCAAAATAAATCAAGGAGGGCCTTGCATGTGGCATACTTATCTGAAACTAATATCTAAAGCTTTCACAAATATCTCCTTTTCTCTTCCTCATTACTGTTGTTTTAAGCGGCTGTCAGGATTTGCTGCAGATGGGAAAATAGCTTTTCTTCACCCCCTCACTCTCTGTCGCCAAGTATGTAATTATCAGAAGTAGCTCCTGTAAAATGTGTTTTCTAATAAGAGCACACACTTTTGTTGTGTTATTATCATTTCATTTGATAAAAACAGCAAAGCATGCATAATTTCAAATGAGAGAAGTCCTGCTGACCACAATAACATATGCATTTGCTGGCTGGAATTGTAACACCATTTGAGATAGACACACAAAGAAAACCACATAATTCAGGTATTACAAGAGCAGACCTTGTTTCCAGGAATGTATTGGAAGGCATAAGCAATTCCTCAGTCACCAGTTAGCTTAGCTGATAAAAAGCATGCAGATCATACCAAACAAATAAACTACATGGTGCCTGCAGCAAGAAGGAGTTGGACTTGATGCTGCAGGAGATACGTTCTGATTGGTGTTAGAGGCAGAGAAAGAGAAACATGGCAACATCGACCCCCTTTGCACAATTTTTTTCTTGGCGGAAATTCTAGTAATTGCCTCTGAAGTGTCCGTGTAGCACATACTGAATGACTTCAGCTGCTTCATTCTGCCCATGTTCCTGCCAGCACAGGGAGCTCAGGGGCAGCAGATGGGGATAGTGACATTTCTAATGGGAAGAGATGGGGAGGGAGGAAAGGAAGGAAGGAAGGACAGCTCATGCCTGCAGAGCTCAAGGGAGAAAGGACACAAGAAACCAAATTTGGAAACTCTCCTTGCTGGCATTAGAAATGACTGGACTTTGGAAATCCTGAAAAACAGTCACTGTGCACACATACTTGCCTTTTGAACCCCAGACACAGGGGCCTTGCTGCATGGCTGCTGTAAATGTGTATGTCCATCGCCTCTTTTATTCAAGATACATTTTACTACTGTCAAAGAGAGACTTAATATATGTGTGTATAAAGATATATATTTTTTTTCTTGGTCTTTAGCCTGAACAGCTGTCATAGCATAAGTGTTGTGTTTTTAAATTTAAATTTCTTGCTAAAAATTTCTTACATAACTAAGAAAGCAAAACCTCTAACAGCAAACCTGGCTCTTTGCTTGCGGGAGGGAAAGGACTCTCATTCTGAGTATCAAGGTCTTCACCTGCTTGTTTTCCTGCCCTGCACAAAAACTTCAAGTAGAGTAGATGATAATTTTTTCTTAAATTGTAACATTTGCTAAGTGGGCACACTCGTGTTTTTTGTTCTCCAAGAGGTCTGGCATCTCTCCTGAAGCACTTCCATACTGATTATGAAGTTGGATTAAGTCTTGTATACATTCTGTTCAACCAGATTAAATTTAGACTTTTCATTCAATTACCCATATTTTTTTGCATTTTTAATTTAGTGTAGTTTAACAATTTCAGTAATACAAATTAGAAAAAAACAAACCACAATCCTAGAATAACTAAAGATAAATGCAGAAAAGTAAAATTTTACCATTAGTCATCTGAAAGCAATAGTATTGAAAAATCCCCCTTCACTTACAAGATGCATAAAGGAGGAAATAATCAAACAAAAAAATACTGCATTTGTGAATGAACTGTTGTTCACTTTGACCCTAAATAAATTTGACTCTCTTTTAGAATGACTTGACTCTATTTCACATCTGAATAACAGCTGAACAGACTGGTAGTTACCTTTTGTCATCATATATCACACTGAAGCAATCTGACCTATGTCTGTGGACATAGCATGTAGTGGAGTTTTCCTTATATCTTTAAAGCATTAAAGATGCTTTAATAGCATAGATATAACAGAGATAGAACAATGAACATCATGGATGAAAGTTTCACATATGATTGTCAGAAAAAGACTGTCAGCAGCAGCAATATGCCTTTCTGATAGCCCAAGCTACTTTCAAGTGACTCTGACTACTATAACCTGTAAAGATTTCGGTGATTTTTATACTTGAATTATGGAGGAAAGGGGTTCCTAAAAAAACCCTAAAGTAATTGCTTATCTAGGACAATCCAAAATATTAAAATAAAGAAAAAGTATTCTCAGATGAGTAATAAGGGGGAAAAAGTGGTTGTGTAAAATAAATAATTTTGATAGCTTCAGAATGCTGTGTGTTTATTTTTGACCAAATAGCTTAAAAATAGTGAGCATCAACTCACTTAAATTTGAGATGTTTCAGCAAATGAGAAATATTTGTCAACTTTTTGTTTTTGACAAATAGACATTACTCAAGGAAAGACTGCTGTGCCACAAAATCATTGTGATTCTGCTGATAAGCCAGGAGCCAAGCTGTGATAGTCATACTCGTGTTAGTATGTACTTGACAATCTGAGTTGCCTTACAGGCTACAGGTGCATAGCCCCATTTAAATGACTTTACATGCCTTCTTCTGGAATTGATATGGGAAGGGCAACATTAAGACTTTACAAACAGTACAACAGGAAGCAGGATGTTGGGGGAAGCTGATCAAAACATGTATTTTAACTTTGAAAATTTTAATTTTCTTTTAATACTTTTGGGTTGAAAAAAGAAAATGCTATAAGAAATAGAACAAATGAACAGACCAATACACCTCCTCCTTATGCACCTTTAGGAGTAGGTGGCTAAGTTAACCAAAATTTAGAACGGAATGGAACGGAATGGAACGCAATGGAACAGAACAGAACAGAACAGGTCAGAATAGAATAGAATAGAATAGAATAGAATAGAATAGAATAGAATAGAATAGAATAGAATATATCCGTTGGAAGGGACCTACAATGATCATCTAATCCAACTGCCTGACCACTTCAGGGCTGACCAAAACCTAAAGCATATTTTTGTGACATCCTGGACCTGATATTCCAGCTTGTGATCAGCTCTACTAGAGGTGTTGAGTGTCTCCAAATCTTACTGAAGCTGAGAACTGGACATACTAAGCAATATATATTTTCATATATACCAATCTTAGCACAGTCATAATGCAAATTATTTTATTAAGTGTAGATGAGAAGTCTGTGATAAAATAAATAAACAATATTTCCTTCCAGGTTAGTATTGGTTCTTCTGCAAATATTTTATAGAAAAGTTACTTGGTTCACGATGCTGAGCCTGGATTTCCATGAGTGGGCCAGGGGAGCAACAGAAGGGAATGCCTTCTTCTGGCATTGCTGGAGGGGCAGCACTCTTCAAAGGCCACAGTCACTGTCAGTGCTGTGATAGGAGTGGAAACGCAGCTGCTCCCTGTTTCACTGCTGCTCCATCGATTTCTGCAGTCAGTCCTTGTGATAGTCCATTTCTTCACCCAAAAATCTGTGTTCTCAAGGAGAAAATATGGAATAAAATGATGAATATAATTTCAAGTTTGAAAATGTGGAAGAAAATAAGGAAGAAAGTATAGGCGGGGCAAAACGGTTACATAAAATATACGACCAAATACAAGGTGTTTGAAATACTTATAGACAAAACATTGCAATGTCAGTGAGTTAGGCTTTAATATTAGCTTTATTTGAAAGAAGAGACTTTCTCCAAACGTTCTGTCAATACAACAAGGATGACTAAGGCACCATAATTCTGTGAGAAGAGCTGAAATTCACCATAAGCTCAAGGTATTCAGCAATTATCTGTTTTTTTAATACTTGGATTGCAGTGGTGCCTTCTGTAAGTAGCTTGGCATCAGGACTGTTGCTTCCCTGCTGAGTACTGTATAAATATTTATGAAATTAGTAAAATAGTATTTTAAGGGTTCTTTGAAATGCGAATCATGGCCAGATCCAAAGCAGCTACTAAGCATCTAGCCCCAAGAGAGTAACACAGAATTCCTTAATTCTGTAGTGAGTCTGTTTGACATCTCCAAAGACCAATCCCCATTGAGAGGGCTGGTTCGGTGTAGTGCAAGACAGTTTTCTCCTGAGGATGGCAGTCAAATTGAATCAATTCTTATTTTCCACTGCAATTTCCACTGTAATTCACATTTCAAAGCATTAACAGCCTGAAAAGCATATGGCATGACACAGTGAGTTATATACCAAATTCAGAGATTTTGCTGGAATACCAAGCTGAAAATAGAGCCAGACACCTAACTGTGGTGGGTCTTGACAATATGCATTGTTTGGATGTCTAAAGTGATGTTACATGGATTTGACATCAAATTCAGCTTTTTTTGCAATGGTCTCACACTCTTCTGAGGACTACAGTTCTGTGAAATATAAGATGTAAGCAAACAGGACTGCCTTATTTTCCACCACGATAAAGTATATGTTGTGTTAAAAAGATCCTAACACAAGAAGAACATTAATGCAGCTTCTAGACCAATTCACTGACCCTTTCAGTAATTTTTTTTCTCTATTTTAGCCTTGATCTTTAGGTTAACTAATCTGAGAGAAAAGCAATATATATTTAGGCTCATTGCCCTAATGTTCACCATAAGCAGATAGAAACCTTTCGGTCTGCTGTCTCTTGGTGGGACTAGATGATGGTTTTCCAGTTTCTCAAGGGTCATTCACAGGTATCACTGTAGACCTGTGGACCTGAGGAACAGCAGTGTCACTCCTCAGTGGACTGGGGTCTATTGTCAACCAATGCCCAGCACCTTCTTCTCTGAGGGTTGTGAGCCTTCACCACAATATGGGTTTGAAGTATTCTGGTCTTATAAATTAATCTGATTTCCCTAAACTCACCATGGTAAGTGTGTCATCATGTGCACAGAGAGGGTCTAGCAGTTACATGGTCACCTCAACTTTCTACACATGCTGTTTTTCTACCAAGAAGAAATAAATATCAAAGGGTTAAAAACCCAGGCTGACTCTTGTTTTGCTAGGCTACTGCATTTTCCAAGTTCTTGATCTTAAATCCCTGACATGAAGTTGAGAGTACTCCCATTTCCCTCCTTCCCTTACAAGTGTGAAGCAATTTGCACACTTGGGCTTGGAGTGAAGGCCTTCCCATTGTGTGAAGGCTTTGCCCTGTTACTGGGGGTGTTTTTTAGTTACTGCAGACCAGCACGGTTTTTCACACAAGCCATAAACTGCTACTTTATAAATACAGACATGCTAAATAATGGAAATTATCATACTCTACAGGGGTAGTTGTCACAAGAGCATTATTCCCTTTAGGAGATCTCAATGCGCACAAAAGCAAACTGCACAATTTTCCCTGCATGCTTCATACTGTTTTTACTCTACTAATTTCATTGGGGAAAAAAAAAAGTAATATTTGTCTATTTAAATGAGTGAGATAAATACTAAAATGTTCAAGAAAGAAACTGAATATGCTCTGCTTAAGCTTTAAATTCTTAATAACTTTTCCAAAGTTGGTGTAAAGCCCAGTAGAAAAGGAGGAGGTTGGCTGCAAGTTAGTGCCCCACTTTCTAAAATCAACAACTGCTCTCTGAATTACAGTGCTAGGAGAGCTTATCCGTGCTGATAATTGACAGGCTATTATCTTGCTGAATAAAAAATGAGCAATCAAACATGAAAGGAAGCTCTGTACTTGGAACCAAATTCTACACATCCACGAGTATGACACATACTTGTTTAAGTCAACGAAGCCATTTTTTAGGAGGAATTTTATGGCTTGGCCCTTGATAAGATAAATGCCTACACATAATATTCACTTGTCACTATGCTCCTGTATGACTCTAAAGACTAGTAACACGGCCAAAAGCCCTTCACCTGTAGACTGTCAGTTTGAATCTGTCAAGCAATCCAAAGTCCCTGCTGCAAAAATTTTATTCAAAAATTCCTAGTAATTCTAGGAGAATTTATATACTCAAACTGGGAAGGGTTGTCACTCATTTTTAATGTGCCCCTTTCTGCTACAGCCTTACGATTCAGTCTTTAATAACCCAAGCACATATCACCTTTTAAGAAGTACAGTACAGACATTTTCCCTAAATCTGCAGAAATATTTGCTTTTATGAACAGAAATCTTAATTCAGTTTCTAAGCACCCGGTAAACTTCTCGTGGTCTAAGTGAAGGAATACAAAAATAAGCACACATTTGAGTGGCACTGTACATCATGGTCACTGTCATGATCAAAGTTTAGTTGTACTGAAGACATCTTTCTTGAAAGCTGATTGAGTTAAAATACTGAAGATGAAAGGAGGAATACCCGTTTAAACTATGTGGAAATTGGTCCCTTATATAATCAGGAATATTAGTGGTTGCTAGTTATAGATTAAATAGGTTTTGCCTCTTGGGATATCATTTGCAGTCATCAAATGAAATGCAAGAGACCTAAACCCTCCCTTAGCCTCTCCACAGGAAAATATGAACAAGAATATGAATACCCGAAAAGGATCTCTCCTAAAGACAAGTTCCGTTGCCTCAATTTTCCCAAGAAACTCCCCCTCGGAATGTCTCCTGTTTCCCGAAGATCTCCACATATCAGCAAATTTTCCCACCTCCCCTTACTACAAAACTTACTGCGTAAAAATCTCCTGCAACACAGAGGGGTTTTTGACAGTCAGGTGACTCAGGGGCACTCAACTCCATGCACAGGCTAAAGGTTTGAAGAGGGTTTGGTTGCAGGTTCACCCACAGGCCAAATCAGCACGTTTTTATGCTCCCTGTGAAAAGAAACCTAAATGAAGATGGTAATTCCCATAGTGGTCACTTGTGTTTCTTTTGCTGCAGCAGGCAGTTTTTCTCTGTATGGTTGCATAGTACAACTGTCTGCAATGCCACAGGTATAGGAAAAAATGGGTTGACAGCCCTGAAAAATCCTGCAAAGTTTGTAATAGACAGAGCTGGAAAATCTTTGTAACATTATAATTTCTTGGGATTCTGATTTCTGGTCAGCATTTGCAACAGAATCACTATCAGGTCAGGTTTTTTGGGAGCTGTTGGGCTGGAGGCAAAACTCAGATTTAGTCATAGAGAACCGAAATGAAGAGAACTATTTTCTTGCTTAAAATGAGATGTTAATTATCTTACTAATTGAAACCAGACTAATTAACTCTGAGAGTGATTGACATCATGCAAGTAGAGTTGTAAAAAAGAGCAGTAGCAGTGATGCTGAGCCACTGAGGAAGCGTGCAGCAGAGTGCCATCAAGGACTCCTTGTTCACAGAGGAGTGGCAAAAACTGTCCATGATGGCTCAAGCACCTCCACAGCTTGGTGCTGAGCCCTCTGGGGAGCTGCCTAACTTGGCTGCAATGGTGAGTGTCCTACCACTGAGGTCAGAGACCTCCTTGTGCTGCATGCCCCTCTGGCATGCTGGAGGTGCACTGGAGCTGCTCCTGCAACTGCCAGCTTGGGTCTGGTCTTGGTAACACTTCTCTCCTCCCCTACTCCTTATTTGCACTGAAGGAGGAAGAGGAGGCTGTCTCATCCATTGGTATGGAAATGGCCAGTCATTTGGATCTAGCAACAACTGTGAGCACCTCTGCCCATAATTTGGCATCAGTCTGAAAGTAAGGCTGAGAAATATTATTCATTGGAAGGGAGGTGAACAGCTTATGTTGCCTTGGAGCTATTGTTTCTCTAGCAGAGCTGCTTTGAATATATGGAAACTAATAGCAATACAAATTAAAAACTGTGATTAACATCATAGTCTGCTTATGCTGTGAGAAAGCAAGAGATAATAGAAAATGATCCAAAGCCTGTATTGCAAAAGTGAACAAGATCATTAAGCTGTATGGTGGCTGCTGCAATAAAGGTATTTTATAGTGCAAAATGACTCCTGTGTTGGCATTTGGCATTAAGCTACTGTTCTGGTGAAAGCAGCAAATGTGTCTTATTTAATTTTATAATTAATAATTTAATTTAAAAGGAAGCACATTTTCTTTAATTGTTTTGTGCTGTGTTTTATTGCTGCTGTTGTTGCCTGGAACACTACTGTGAATATATCCTGAAATGGCAAGTTTATGAATATTATTTTTAGATGCAGCTTTGCCATTCTTATTTACAGACCTAGTATTAAATTTAAACATTTTTTCCTTACTGTTATCTTCAGTTGCCACTCCCATACCAGTCACATGTTCTTACGCATTCTTTCAGTTTTTCTTCCCAAGACAAGCTCCAGCAATTCAATTCAAATGTCTTCTATAAATTTTATTTGAAACTGCTTGACTAAATTTATTCCATATATAGCTTTTCTATATGATACATAGGGCCAAAAATTATAGTTCTTTTCACCAGCAGATGCTAGAAATGTTTATTTGTAATGAAAACAGGAACTAAAGACAATAGCTGATTAAAAAATAATATGTGTGTGTATGAGTATACATATGTACATATAAAAGCTGTATCAGCAGACATAGCAAAGGTGCTGATGCTTCTCCCTTCACTCTCCCCATTTGGGTCAGGGCTCCAACTACCCTTACAGCATGAATATGTTTTGTTTATTAGAGTGGAAGCCGTTCTTGTGCTAAAGACCCTCATTAGATCTTTCCACTTCTCTTCTGTACAGATGTGGGTCTCATCCATATAGATAACACGTCACCTGAATCTTTTCTGAATTTCATAAATAGCAGACACAAAAAAAGATCCTAAACACCTCTGACCTGGGGAAAATTGGCACAAGTTATTTCTCCTTGCATTAAGAGGTGTTAAGCAGACACAGCTTAGAATGTTACAACATTCAGAGTGCTGAAAAGTCTGGTGGTAATATGAAGTCTGTTAGTATGGGTGTGTATATTAGAAGTTCTCAGAATTGGCTCCTGCATTTGGTTTTATTGATCTTGGTCTGTTCAAAACTGAACAAAGCACACCTTTTTCTATTGTTTTACAACTATTGGGCAAATTCCACGTGGTGAAAGCTGATACAAACCCATTAACTTTATTTAGAGCCAGAGAGTCTTTGCAACAGTTCTGGTGAGGCCAGTTGACACAACATAGTTCAGGCAGGTTTTTTTAAGTATTAAAAATTAATCTGAACTTATGCTTCTGCAGAAAGTATTCCAATCAATTGTCCTAGAGCAATAGGACTTTTCATTTTCTAGCTTTGAAATATGACACTCACCTGCTTGCTAATAGGCTGTGTAATTGCTAATGAGCAGGTATGTGACCTCGAGGATATTGTTATTAGAGCTGTAGAGTGCCTGTATGTCCCATGCAATAAGAACAAAACATCTTCATATTTCTCACTGAAATACCAAGAATAGCTAAATATTTATTCAAAGAATCTGGAAAAAGAACATCCAGAAAACTCAAAAAGTCATTTTCCAAAGGTAATGTTTTTAGTCTTGGGATGATAAGTTTCTGCTGCTACTGCTATCAGTTGTGACTGGGAGTGGTCCTTCAGATTTGCTGCTGAAGGCATCCTGTGCTACTGAGGGAATTTGGCTGCCAAGCATAAGCTTGCTTTAGGATGTGACAGGAGAACGAGGGTGATGCTCCTGCTGGAGCTGAAGTGTCAACAAATGAGAAATTCTTCTGCTAGATTTCCAGTCATGCTATCCTGAAAGGGTTTCGCTGGAAACCTGGCTACGTGTGATGGCCATGTAAGGAGTGTTGCAGTATGTGGAGATCCTGATTTCGCATCCCGGATGGCTGAACTGGAGAGTCACCGATATCAAACATGTTTGTGAGACCAAAAAAGCTGGGAGAGCACTTTGACCACAGTGGGCCAGGCTCCGGAACGAAATTCTACCCCTGACTAGATGGATAGAAGTACGTATTGTTGAGCCTCTTCATAACAACAGACTAACAGGTATCCTAATGGGACTGGGTATTTATTTAAATGTAGAGACTTCAATGCCTTTTAGTCCCCCTGGACTTTCGTATGTAATCATTCTATAATGGAATTCCTGAACAGCTTGTTATTAACAGAGGTTTTACATCTCCACAGGTCAGTGTTAAAACTGAATGCAATATTTATTCTAACTTGTATGCCAAGAAATGAAGAATTACAGGCTTGTGAGTTGCATGTGGCTTCAAATTTGGTTAGACTCTAGAAAATAGGAAATCCTTACTCTACAAAATATAAAGCAGTCTTTTCACTGGGTTCAGAAAATACTGTAGTAGTGACAAAAAATTAAGTGTTTAAGGATGAAGGTGTTGATGCTAACAAATTATAACAAAGAGAGAAGGTTGTTTATTAGACTTACCAGGTTAGCACTTCATTTACAGAACACTGCCCTATCTATTTAATAGCCAGCAGTGATGAGACTTGCTTTCATATCTAACTTACGTGTTTTGCCTTTTTCTGGCTACTCTGTGGAATGTTTATTTAAGTCTAACCTGAAGAAAAAGGTTCCACACAATAATATTCTGCCATCACTTATGGATAAAAAGATTCGCTTATGTTTATACGCATACAAAAGAAGGGAAGTGCTTTGACTTGAGTAGAATATTTGATGACTGATGGAAGCTGAAGGAAAAAGGACAACATAGTGAAATCTACAGCCTTAGAGTGGACTCAAGTCCATATTTCTCTGCCCAGACATTACCTGCTAAAGTAGCTTTGCAGTTCACTCTGGAGACACTAAACTACTTCTGTAGGAAGGGTCATTGGTACTCCTGAGGGCTTTACTTGCCATGAAGTAGTTCAGTTAGTGATCACCTGTGGATTTTGTAATGAAATAAAGGATTATACTGTCCAAAGTCAACAGCAAGCAAACCTTAGAGAAGAAAAAGTGTTGGGTTGTATTTAAGAGGACAATGGCATGTAATGAACCATTTGATAGCCTTTGATTAAAAACACAGCCACATACCAAAGGTCATCTTGAGGAGCAGGAAACAGGAAGAACATCAATTGTTTCCAGGTCAGAACACTGGAAGGGACACTGGAAGACATGACAGGAAGTAAGGTGGCACAGCTTCTGGATGACATGGAAGGTGCATTACCAGGAAGTAAATGGACCAATGGGAGTGTTGCTGAGGTGCATGATTGCCCCATGCATAAGGAAGTTTAACCAATCAGAGGGCATGTGATAGGTGCGTGGTATGAATGTATATAAAGGGATAGTAAGCAAAATAAAACGGGTTTTGCTTGATTCATATTGTGATTGTGCGAAGCCCATCTTTGATTCACCACAAAAAAGTCCTTTTGGCTACTTGCCAAGTAGACTGTGTAAGACCCATGACATGTACCTCTAAAGAGTGGAAATTCGTTAGATGGAAGTTGAAATAGTGAGCAGTTTGGGCGATGTTTACCCTACACACACCACATCCAGATTGGATTTAATCCCATGGCAGGATTAAACCAAATAGTTTGCTATGCAGCCAATGTCACAAGAGATAAATTCAGGTAATGGGTGACATTTTAAAGATAAAATGCTACAGGAATGGTGTCACAAGCATGGAATTCAGTGGACTTTCCACTTACTCTATTGACTTCAGAGTAATGGTATAGTAGAAACATGGAAGGGGTTGTTTAAATAGGAACTCAAATGGTGAAACAGTGATGCTGACTGTGAAAGAAACTTATGGCAGGATGTGCAAGCACTGAATTCCCAGCAGGCTCCTATTGGTAGTCCACTATACAATGGTTTATAAGACTTCCTCTGTGCTGAACCAACAGCAGTAGGATGCTTTGAACACCTCAGTATGGTATCCAAGAGGTCAGGTTAGAATTCAACACTCATCACTTGGAAGACACTATGTACTTTATAACACTTTTGAGGAAAGGCAATATGGGAAACTAAATACCATGGGAGTGAAATTAATAATTGCTTTGACTTGCATGTGATCCAAGATCAAAATCTTCTTTCTCCCTCCCTAGGAACCACTGACCTCCTGGACGAATAAGGAAACACCATCGTTCAACCTGCATCCTATAGGAAGTGTCTATCTAGAGAGTACACACAGCCTGCTCTGAACTTTGTTATAGAAAGACTGGAATAAAACCATTGTTCCTGCCTGAGAGTGCTGGTGCAATGTAATGTCACTATAGACCCGTGGACAACTTTACAGAGACCATAAAGCTAACCTTGTGTGGATGCTGCTGGGATACTGGCCTACAACCTGGACCCAACTAGTCCCTTAGGACCAATATTCTCAAATTGAGGAGATGGAAACTTTAATCACCAAATATGAAAAGGCTGTTATTTGTCCAAAACAGGTGACCATTGCTATCAAACATGATACTGGCCAGATTGTCAGAGTTGTGACAGAAATAGAACAAACTGCTGGACGTGATTGGTATGACGTTTTTATGAGATATGTGACATCTGCAAATGGCATATCACATCTTATGTTACATCCTATGATCACTGTATTGTTGTGCTGTGTTTTATTAGTTTTGCTGTTAATATGTTTTTATATCCGCACTTATCATGTATCTCACCATGTTGAAAACTCGCAGCAACCAGTTGTTACCTGATTTGGGCTTAAGTGAGCATCCAAACCCTCCCCCGCCTTCATCCTTGGCGAGGCAAGATGAGTAGCAGCACCTTCACTCACAGCGACATTGGGTTTGCTGGGTGTTTGGTCTATACTGAGGGGTGAGTGTGACTGTCCACTCAGCTCCATTTTTGGCCCAACACACAGCTCGTGCCATGGCCTGATGTGCTGGAGCAACCCTCAGGGTGCAGTGAGAGCAGTATGCAAGCAGGACACAGTGGGAAGAAGAGATAAGGGTCATTCTGCAGCCATTGTTACCTGCAACTTGCTGTCCCCTGCAGCTCCTGTCTCCTGCAGAGGAGCTGTCTGTTGGAACCTCAGAATCCACTAATCGATGGAAATGAATAAACCAACCTCACAAGCTGGGAGGTAGAAATAGCCAGCTAACCCAAATAGCCTCTGGGGCAGCTCCATCAGCAGCTAGACCGCTGAGGCTCTCACGTTCCCCGGTGTGGCACAGGGGTGCCTGCACTGCGAGGGAGGAAGGGCAAGCATGCTCAGCATCAGCCAGTGGCTGCTTTGCCCCTAGGCGTGCTAGTCAGAAAGGTTATGAGTTAGAGAATTTGTGAATTAATGAAATGATGAATTAGAGATTTCTTGTGTTATACTAGTCTGAACAAAGGGCATTGACTCCATATTTGATTTTTTTTTACCCCAATGAACTCTTGAAACAAAGTTTAGTTTTCTGAGTATGATGTGTCTCTCTGATTACTTAAATTTTTATTCAGTTTAGACATGAGATGAATACACCATGCATAGCATAAAATACCTGTAAATTTTTTGGGATTTCATAAGTAATAATACTGTTTATTTTTCTAAAAGAGAGAGAGCTCTGTTCTGGCCTTTTGTGATGAGAAAAATCTTTGCCAAATCATTTAAGCCTTTCAGATAAGAGTTAAAGTTTCTCCCTTTTCTTTGTCTGTCACTATTTCTGTAGGTGTTAGATGATCTGCCTCGAGACCTGCCTTAATCCAGAAAGACTGGGGTGAGGTAAGGTTATTTACATTTGTGCTTGTGAGGGTTTACTTTAGGCACAATTATTTAAGTTCAGATGTTTAAACGTTCGCTCTTTCTCTTATTTTAGCTTGACAGAATTATTCTTACTCATAAAAGAGATGATCCTATCCAAGCCTCTTAGCTTCCTCTAAGGACCTCTGCTGCTGTGAGATGTTTCAGTTGGTTGTTCCTTCCCTACTGTTGTCCTTATCTAGGGAATTTTCATCTGCCAAAGGAGACAACAAAGCTTACAGCATGCCATGCATAACTTACATACTGTCCTGGGAGTCAGCTGCAGAGTCACCATTTCTGTGTGTTGTCCAGTCAATGAAAATAGATTCTCAGTCCTACAATTATGAATCACAACACAGGTCCTGGTTGCCTTGCCTGACTTTTCTTCCTTTAAGTGAACAAGAAGGAAGATGGAAGGGGATAGGTTTTCAAAGGAAAATTCTGTGCCACTACCTAGTTACTGAATCAAAGAAGCTAATTCCAAATAAATTCGGTGGATTTCAGTAGAAAACTTTCTTTCCTTTCTAAAAAGAAGCTCTACAATCCTTTGGTGTTTGGTAAGAAAGCAGGCTGGCTGAAAGCATTCTGGAAAAGCTGCCTCGCAGCTCTCTAGCATCAAGTGTTTGCTCATTAGTAGGAGTCGTTTGTTAGAACTGACTCCACCACAGCCTCTCAAGTACTGTCAAGTCAGTGGCTTTGATTGCTGGGATTTCACAAAGCTAGCAACAAATGTTTCCCTTCACCTGATGCAGCTGAGAAAACTGGCAATTACCAAAATATTACACCTTTGCTGTTTAAGCCTCTTGACCTCTGTGTGTGAGGCCAGCTGCTACCCACTGAGATAAAGAGTGGTTCATTTTGGAATATCGGGATGTACAGACCTTCATGTTCCACTGTCACTCCTGGATTTGTATCAGGACTACACCAGCAACAGGTTAAAGTGTGGGGGAGACTCCGGGAACTTAAATTGAAAGAGGGATTAGTAGCCTTGTTACACAAGACTGGGGTTTAATTCAAAGGCATGTTGAGGCCAGTACTTCTGTTATGTCTGACTTTGGTATATTGCTCACAATAACATCGCTGTTGAGGGTAGATGAATGTGGAATTCACCTGCATTTCCCTCTTACATTTTATTGCCTGTGTCTTTTGGAGTTCAGTAACTATCTGTCAGAGAGTCTCATAGCGAGAACAGAAAGTGCATACCGAAGGGCTGGTCACTATATTCTGTTTCTTTGTGCATGGGTAAACAGCATATGTAAGAAGAGGCAACCCATAGTCCAGCGAGAAAAAGGCAAATTTAATATCAAACAAGTAGATAATGAAGTAAAATCAGTTCTGTAGGGAGGTGTCAAAGGAATAGCAATAAAACTTGCTGTGGGGGAGTCTTTAAGTTCTGTCCATTCAAGGCCTGATAGCCCTTCGAGCCCTGCAATGCTGCTTTTGTACAAACTGCAGAAGCTGAGGCTGGGGCACACCTCTTTTGCTGACTCTGCCATGGGATGGTTATCTCTGACAAAGCAAGCCGCTGAGGTCAGAAACCCTGCAACGGCTCAGGGAGACTTGCCAGGTTTCATCTGTCAACGCCCTTGCATTTCTATTGCATGGATTCACCATGTGGATCCTTGGGAAGTGGCTAATGAAGGTCTTTAAGTTGCAGTTAGCAGGCTGGCAAGGGAAAAGTGATGTGTGGATACAACAGTTCTCAGCTACTTGCAAAAAAGCAACGGGAAAGTATTCCTTGTGGTCCCACTGAGGAGTAACAGAAAGTGTGGGGAGTATCTGCTCAGATATCTGGTTTGTGTTGCTGTGACCTACTGCTGCATGTCCTTCCCTGTGGTCTGAGGTGACATGAGGGTACTCAAAGCCATGGCTGTGGTTTTCCACAGACTTAAGCAACAGTTCTTTTAGGTTTTGTTTTTTGTCCTGTTGCTAGTGTCACAAATAGGTTACATACTGGTCGTCAGTGAGCAAGTGGGAGATGCAAAAGTGCAATTCATTAACCTCAGGAAAGACAGGGTAATGTGTGAGGCACCCTCCCAAGGCTCAGGAGGAGCAGGTTCAATGCCTTTGCTCTGCCCAGACATCCTGCAAGGGTAACTCCACCTGGACTGTTTTACACACAGAAATCCTAGACAAGTTGTTCAGTATTACTTCCCACCTCGCGTCTGTAACACCACAGATGTGTCTGGCTGACTGTGCAGCCCTGGGGCAGCGGGCCCCATTCATCCCACATGTGATGGATTTGCTGTGCACTGCTACATAGTGGATGTATGTGTGGTGCTTCTGCGTGTTGCACACTTTGGGCAGAAGCAAACTTCTGGACACACAGGCAGATGTGATGGTCTCAGTAAGGCAAGGAAGCATTTGGGGCTAAGTGCGAAGTGGCCTTGCATGTTCTCTCATTTGATTTCTGCTGTGTTCAAGAAAGAGGACTTTTTAGTGCCTTGGTGAAGAAGCAGGCCGCACCATCCTCAGTCTGAACAAAACAAGCTGAAAATTCAATTTTTTTTTATTGTTCATTGAAGTAAAAATGTAGCAAAAAGCAAGAATTTATCGAGTGCAGGCAATGATGATGGAAATATTAGAGCTTAATAGCTCCTCTGCATGGCACTCACTGAGGCCAGTTAGCCAGCTGAAGTCTGCACAGGATAGAGTTGAACAGGAGTCCCTGAACATGTATCAACTATTAACTGAGGATATAGTGTTGATTTTTGAGCAAGTAACTGAGGAAAATATTTAACTGCCAGTAAAATTCTTCTGATGACTGTCACACAGAGTGACTAAGCAGAATGAATAACTCACAGCACTGGAGATTTGCTTTGAATTTAGCTGCTTCTACAACTCAAGGTTTTACAAGTAACATACAACTTTCTGTACATTATTTTTTATTAAATCTGAATCAAGTATGACCTTAACTTAGGAATAAACTAGAGGCATTGTGAAGAATATCTGTGGCAGAATCTGACCCTGCATTAATCTCTGTTTTCTCTTCCCAAGAGGTGGAATTATAATACGTTCAAGAGAAGCATTGATTACTGAGTGTGTGACTGCAAGTAGCCCGTGTGTGTCATGTTTTGGTACACGGTGTAACTGCCTTGAATCAGAGAGAGGCTCAAATCTTCACTCATGGTTTTGTATTTTCTCCAGAGGCAGGGAACATGTTTGGGTGAAAAGGCAGATGGTAAAATTTGTGGTGGTTCTGAAGGATTAAACATGTTTTTCCGGGCTTAGGTCATCTTGCCCCAGCATTGTTCTTGAGTAAAATTTTAAGAAGAGGTGTTAACTGGCTTCAGTTTCTGTCAAGTCAATGTAGTTTCAGCTGTGAAATATTTCACAATGTTGTTGTCTGACGAACACATCTTCTGTGCTGGGATGCTGTTGATACCTTCTGGGAGTTCTGTCTCTGCACTTTGTGGAAAAAAAAATACTTAAGTTGCTTAGGAGCACAGGTTTCATTGTTTTTCCAGGAACATTAATGGAAGGCATGTGTCACAGGCTCAGAGAGAGTTCACTGGTTATCACGCCATACAAGATATTTCTCTGGGGCTTTTATCTTACTTCCTACCTAAGCATCTGAAGGGTTTGTTTGTCTTGTTTTGTTGTTTGTTTTTGTTGTTTGTTTGTTTGTTTTGTTTTTTAATTAGTTTTTTTCTTTTTTTTCCCCAAATAGCCAAATTTGAATGGTGCTGCAGGGATATGACAGGCTGGGGCTGCAAAAATACAAAAGTACTGATGCAGAACTGCGCAGAGCTGTTATACAAAAAGGAAATATATTTTTGGACTCTTGCAGGGCACTTAGTACTTGCTTTGCTTCTCTATTGCTTCTTCCAGGCCTACAGAGGCCCCAGAGAAAGTGGAGAGGGTTTATGTGTCTTCAGCCTCTTAATATAGACATACCCAAAATGATTTGTTTAATGTCCATGGCACTGCAGCGGAGTGAACCCAAATTACCCTTCTTTCACCCTCAACATTTTCTGCCTAAGCAAGAAGAGAGAAAGCCATCAGCAGTGACAGTTTCAAGTCTTGCTTTGTGCCCCTGTGTCCCAGAAATGGGATATATCCTCTCCTTGTGAAAAGACAGCACCTAGTAGAAAGCTGAGATTTTTATTTTTTTTTCTTCACTGTTCCCAGGTGGGAATGTGGGCTTGGATCTTGTCCTCAATTGCTTCTTTTCCATCCACACAGCTTCGCAGTGGTATTTGTCACGCCTCAGGGTAACAGAGTGACTTGTTTATCTGCTGCAATGAACCCTGCTGAGTCTTCAGAGGAGTGGAATTACATTCTGGATGGTGACTTGGGCTGCAGCCACATTACTGAACTGTGGCTAAAATTTCCCCTGGTTGTTTCCCTGACTTTAGACCCCCTTCACTGGTAACAATATTGGGAGCAGTAACACAGAAAAACCTGTGGAATCTGTTGGCATTTCATCTACTGTATCATCTTGCTGTCTTCAGCTGGATGATGTGGTGTTTCATATATTGTAAATGCTGCCCTACGCTCGTATTGGTTCTCCTAGTAAAGCTTGGGTTCATTTTTATTGAAAGTGTGAGTAAGACAACAAACCCTTCTACTCCCATCCAGCAGCAGACAACTTCTATTTATTCAAAATTCATCTTAAAAAAGAGATCAAACAGTGTCTGGATTCCTCAGAGTTTTCAGTGTTTAGTTTTGGGAGCTGGTGGGGAAGTCGGCCATACTACCATTTTAATAGTAGCTGCAGCTTTTGCTGTCTCAGCTCTGAGCAGGACAGTTTAGACAGGAGGGCACGTGTGGTGAGGAACAGCTACAGAGAGCAGTGAGGGGCTTCCTACCTGCAGACGGGGATGCAGTATATTTTAGTCTTGTTTTCATAATTCAAGTTTGAAATAATTGGTTTGGCCTGTTCTAGGAACAGGGGATTCGGTGCACTGACTGATAGTGGAATATTAACCTTGCATGTCCACTCTGTGGTGTTCCCATGGTCTCTGGCAGATTACACATTCTGATGTCCTGCCATTCACGCCATGTGTGATTTGTATCATCAGGGGAATCATTTGGGCAGAGGAAGAGATTTTAATTAGGATGATAGAATCCCTTCAGGATAAAAATGGCTATATATTAGTGTCACGCTGTCCCTTCACAGCACTGCATGGGAAAGAATGTGGATATAAATACTTTAGGCACCCTTCAGGTGTAAATATTTAATGTGAAGTAAAAGAGATTATTTAGCTAAGTAAAACCAGATGTATTTCTATAGGGAGGTTGAAGTCAGTTCCTTACTGGGAATTTGCAAACCCACACCTCTCTCACTCACCCATGCACAAAACCCACCCTCCTGCCTTCGAGCTGTCCTCACAAGTCCTGGGTCTTGCAAGAATGGACCCTTGCAGTGGGCATGCTGGCTGAGAGCTGCTCCTTTCAGTCACTAGGCTACTGTATAACAACTGCTGTGGACACTCACTAAACCTTGTCCATCACACTGTGGTCCTTGGTTTTTTAAAGCAGGTGCTAAAAAAAGACACAAGGGTGGAATATGGAACATGATCCCGTATGCTGTCCATTCCCTTGGATTTGGCAAGAGGGACTCAGGGGAACTAAAATGTAAATAGAGCTTCTTTGCAGTAGTTGCAATGAGTCTGCATGATAAAAGGGGGATGAAAAAGGGGAAGAAGGTATGCAAAGTTGATACTGATGGGAACCCTATTACTTAGGCAATGTTATTCAAGAACAACTTATCTATGACAAAATATGACACTTGTAATGTAGACAAGTCCTTTGCAAGCTGTAGACCCAGCTGCATATATTTGCCTGAGGCTCTGAGCAAGTTACAAGGAATGCTCTATTTAAATAAAAAGAAAAAAAAGTAGGTCAAGAATATTAGGCACTCAGTGTCCTGCCAGGATGTTCTCTTTTCATATCAAGGGTCTGATTCTTCAGAAGAAATACTTTTTTGTCTTCTTTCAGACTGCTGACCGATTCAGTAGAGAGATAGTGTAGGTATCAGAAATCGTACTCATCCATGAAGTACCTCTGAAATAGAGATTTCTAGATTGTCCTGTGTTTCAAAGAGTCATTCATGGATACATGGTGTGTGATTCAGCCATGAGCAGAATGAGATTCCTCTTGTCAAACTGCAGACATCTGCAGCGTCTCCATCTGAACAATCTGTCAAGCCACCCTATAATAATCAATGGAGAGAAGTAAGTAGCTACATGGGACTGCCTCCACTAAAGCATTTTGGATGTCAGTGTAATATAAGATGATTTGTGCCTAAGGAGTGCCCGCTCTTTCCCCTGACAGTAGAGACATCTTTAGATGTCCACTGTAAAGTTAGGGGAAATGAATACCTGCATAAAAGTATGCATCAATCTAAAAAGGTTAGCTCAGGTTGTCTGGATGGCCACAAGGCATCCAGATCTTGCCTTCTCAGCTTTTCTCTTTACCTTGTCTGTGACAGATTCTCAGTTTTCCACTCAAATCTCTCCTTTCCATCCGAGCACCATCATCTTTTCTCAAACTACTCTCTTCTACTACTTGCAGACTGCACACAGCACAATACCCCTTGGTGGTATCCAGCAGTACAGCAGTCTCCCAGACTCCAGGTGTCCTACATACCATGAGATGAGCTCTACTGTGAAGTCTCAGCATGTTGGACATTGATAAATTGGGATGACAGTGCAGCTGGTAGGGATTTTTGAATGAATGTTGTTAGAAAATGACAGTTCACAGAGGCAAAAAAAGACTTGTAGGAGCATAATGGTTCCAAACAAATTTTCCCAGTGGAGCTTTTTGCTTTGTGATGCTCTGAGAGACAGAGTGGGCTTGATCAGCTACTAGGAATAACCTTGGTTCATGTCCTGGGAATATTCTAGTTTGATTTGGGAGTTGAACTTCTCTCTCTCACACATGAAGTATCCACTATCAGCTACTCTAGTGAGTGTGGAAAATGGAAACAAATCTCTTGTTTTTGCAGAAAACTTTGTGAGATGTCAGCATCGTTCAGATCTGAAATGAGAACAAATGTTTCCTCTAAAAATGTGAAAGAGAAAACTGGTTCTGCCCAGGAGACATCAGAAAAAAGACTAACAAATTTAAAAGCACCGCACGCTTGTTAGTACAAGAGAAATGAGCAGTGGAGTTTTAACTTTGATTTATATGAACCAATCACTTAAAAATTTCCAGTTGTTTTAATAAAAAACTATGATGGGGTTCAGACAGATTCAGTTTTAGGTGAAATACAGCTTGTGCTGTTACTTTTCTTGCTGCAGCAAACCCAGGTTGCTCAATTATTTCTCTGAAAGCTTTCATGAATGCAACAGAAAGGACATTGGAAAAGTAAAGGACATATTCTGAAGTAGTTTCAAAGCTTTTTTATTTTCCAAGGTGAGGACACATAATGTGTCTAACACACCCTAAGCCTTGCAGCAAGTTCCTACTTAGCTGCAGGTGCACACAAATGCTGGTGATGCTTCCTGTTGCTAGAAATGGGCCCAGCTTTAGATGACAAGGACAACTGAGTTTGTATTTAAAAAAACGCCTCGGCCCAGACAATACAGTTGCTGTGCATTGCCTTTGGAATAGATGAGGTGAAATACTGTAACAGTGCAAGTTTTAGAGTTGTTTTTTTTGTAAACATGCTAGTGACGTTATTATGAGTGGTAGGTAGCCAATTGCCATTTCAGTTATCATTCAGTGCTATAATGAGCTATAAAAAGTTCTGACAGGATCAATAATTCACCCATTGATCTTTTACATTCATTATTTTGCATTTGAAGGGTGTCTAAGAATTAACTGGCAAATCATTTAGTTAGACAGTGCCCTGTGGGACCACTGTCTGCTTCCTAAGAGGTGAGGGAAGGAGGTGTTGCACAGATTTTAGGTGTTACTTGTCACTGCTTTGTCTGTAGTTGGCAGGACCCAGTGGCAGGGAAATACATGCTACCCTCGTCACTATTGATTGCAGCCAGCATTGTGCTCTCTTTAGGCATCCATTGATCTTTATAAATCTCCAGGGCTGACCTACACTGTTGTCTGCTTAAAGGCTGTTGGTAATATCACTTACGTCTGAGAGCTTTGTTTGCAGGAGGGTGTGGGAGAGATGGGAGTGCGGGGTAACAGCGTCTGCCACCCCTAGTGCGGAAATAGCCCAGATGAAGGACAAAAGACAGGTGGCAAGTTAGGACATGAATTTTTGTCTATAGGACCAGCAGCCAGTCCCCTGTGTGGCCAAACAACACAGCTAATCATTGGGAATTTGTACCTTCCCCATCCTCTCTCCTTGGCTGACACTCACCTAGTCTGCCTGCAGTTTTGCAAGGCATTCACACCATTTCTCATGGTCTGACCTCTAACACAGTCAGTGCCAGTAAGTATGGAAACACCTGAACACATAGATAAAGGGCCTGTGAAGAAGGTAGATGAACAGCAGCCTCCTGCCACTAGCAATACACAGGCTGCTCCCAGGCACACAGCCTGGCAGCAGCAGCTGCTGCTGGTAACCCCAGGGCTGGCCAGTCTGAAGACACCTGACCCAACCTAAATTTTATCTATCTTTCTTAATTAAGAAAAGCAGCTTCCATACTAGTACAACCATGCCAGTTCATGCCAGGCAGTTATTTTTGCTGGCTAAGGAACATAGTCGGGCTCTTCTCCGCCAACTTTTAGTCACCAAGAAAACCCTTGTTTCCCCAGGCCCTTTTCTTCTCCAAGATAAAATAACTAGGAAATTAGTTATTAGAAAAAATAAACACAAAGCTAGGAAATATATTAAATAAAAGGAAAAACAGCTGAACAGCAGCCAAATGCCAACTTTAGCCCGCCTGTATTTCTTGTCCTGCCTTCATTCGAAACACCTTTGGAAACATGACTGTTTCATGCAAGGTGGATTTGTACTTCAGGGAACTCATGTGCACTGCTACTGTGCTATAAATAAACATCTGCTGTACCCAGTCTGCTGGCTATGTTCATCCAACTTCTCTGAACCCTCCTACCTATGATTTTTGCCTTGGATTTGCACTGCCTGACTGGAGCAAATCTTACCTACCCTGTATTTCAGAGATACCAAAGTTGAGGTCTTGCAATATTTTTGATGTTTAAATAATGATGTAATATGGTGCCAATTCAAATTGAAAGAGATTTTTTGTGGGTTTTAAAGCTGATTTATATCACTTCAGGTTGTGTCAGCAACTAATTTGAAACATGCTTGCACTATGCAAGTTGTTTGTTTAAGTATATCAGTTTCAATAAAGCTGATGTGACTTCTGCATGTAGACATGGCCTAAAGCTCTGAGGGCACATAAGAGGGAAGAGATTACAGAGATTAGAGCTGACAATACTGTGTCATGGCTCCTCTCTCTTCCTCCTCCTCTTTCTGGTTTCACACTGCAGATTAACAGCATAAACATCTGATGTGTGGCATCCTGCACCTATGCCTTGCAAAGCTACTGTGATTATACTTCCCCAGCTTTTGATAGGAATCAAATGTCTGTTCTGGGGTTGATGGTGAAAATCTCTTTCCAGGGCAGATCACAGCCAACATCAGAAAAAACTTCCTGGTTTTCTTGCAAGGATGAAGTCAGTTTTATTACTGCAGCAATTTTATTGTAAATTTTTTAACCAAAATTTAAATGAAGTTTTATGAAAATACAACAAGTAATATTCATGAAGATTTGTTGGCATTTTTTAGAGTATGGTTGGTTTCAATTTTGCGCTCCCTCATCTTGAATATTGTTGTAATATTCAGGTACATTCTTTATATTTGAAAAGAGAATTTGAAAGAAAGTAAAAAATATGGGGGTTAACAGCTAGTGCTACTGTCCGTGCATTCAGTTTTCCACGTTTGAGAAGAAAATCAAATCTAGCTGTTCTCTGGACAAATAACCTTTCACAATTTTTACTTTTATAATCTTCAGTTGTGTGTAAGGTGGAATATGAATCAAAACTAAGAGGTAATTTAGTTGCATGTTTATATTTTGTACAAAGACAGAATGATGTCCATACATTATAGGTCTGTTAAATACCCAAGGAAAGTTGCATCATGTCAGTTTTGAGCTAAAGTTTAGAAAATTAGCCTGTAAAATCCTCAAAATAAGGTGTTTTCAAGTTTTTATTTAGAATTCTGTTTAGTTTATTTCAAAATGTTCCCTCTAAGTATTTACAACACAAGAACTGCAAAGTAGATTTGCTGCCTGACACCAGAACTGACTGAAATACAAAAACCTGTCACCATTTAAGTAGAGAGAAACATGAAAAGGAAGCAAATGACACGAATGATGAAAACTAGCTTTGCTTTTAAAAAGGTTCCATTATTGTTAATCTAAGATGTTGTTAATGCAGGCAGTTTACAACACCTTGCATTCTCTGTCTTTTTGTACATAGTTGGTGCTTCTTATCTTTAAAATCTTTGTTTCAAGGATCATCTTTTTGCATTTATACACCACCCCACGCAGCTGGATCCTGGTCCAGGTCTGATGCTATTGTAAATTGTTGTGATGTATCTAATGGTAGTTAGTTATTCATGCAAGACATGGTGGGAAACGTGTTCTCATGTGCCTTTTCTAAAAAAAAATCAAACAACAAACAACCTTTTATCCTCAATCAGTTTGTGACAGTACTTGTGAAAACCACTTACAGAGAAGATAGTTTCACTGATTACTCCCTTCCACGAGGGTTTTAAGACAGGAAATAAAAGCACGACACATATGAGCCCATTATAAAAAGGGTTATAAAACTGGAAGGAAGAATGACAAAGCCATTGTTAACTAGCAACCAAAGGCGCATTGAAGAAAGCTGTCTTAGTAATACGGGTGACAAGAAGAAAACTGGGCATGTGGGCAAGCGGGAGCAACACTGTGTAGATCATTTGCTCTTAAACTTACTTTGGTTAATTACTGCTGTTGGAAGTAGTAATGGTGACAACAGCAAGAACTCCAGAGTTTTACTTTATGATACACCAGAGGAGGCAATCAGCCCTTCAGGCAGTGCATACAGCTTGAGGTACTCTGGCAACCATTACATGTACAGTAATCACAATTTAGTAAAGCTTCGTGATTTAATTTTGGGAATAACAGACATAGATTGTATGTCAGGGGGGATGAAGGACTAGAGAAGAGGTAAGAGAAGTAGTTGTTATAGTCCTGGGAGAAGTTGAGGCACACAGAAAAAGTGATATAGATAACTACAGAGCTGTTACTCTGACCTTACAGCACACAAGGAGCTGTGTAATATGACAGCAGATGCAGTCTTCTGGGAATTATGATCAAAAGCTTCAACTTCTGAGCTATGAACTAGAGAACAGCTTATTAGAAATGCTACAGCTTTGTTCCTATTCAATAGCAGTTATTCACCAATAAGACTTTGACCTGACAAAAGGGAATGCAGTTTCTGTGTTTGCTTTTGTTGAGCAGGGAGCATGACAAAGAAATTCTTTTTGCTGAATGAACAAGACTTGATATCAGCTAGGCAAAGGAACTCAAAGGATCCAGCATGGAGGAGACTTGGAATTTCATTACATCAACAACTGTCTTTAGGACCTCTCTGGGAGGTCCCGTGTCATGCTGGCCTTTCTGAGGGGCAGGGAGAAAGGGCACAAGGAGTCCTGATGAGCTCTCTGCCTTCAGTGCAGACAGAAGTGACTTTTCCAGTCACAGTGTGGCAGGAATGGTAGGTGCAGGACTGCTTAAAGTGAGCCTGCAAAGGGACAACAGCCCCACTCCAGTGGGAGTACTACTCTTGCTTTCCTAAACCTCAACTTTACCTCACCCAGATTGCTGTGAGTATGCTGCTCTGACATCAGGGAATGCAAGGATTTAAAAGACATTTTGGAGGAAGAATTTATATAAAGGGATGAAGGTAAATTCTAAAGACATGAAATTCAGCATGAGAGATATGGACAAACTTAGCTAGATATCTGCCTTTGGTAACCTTTGCTAGGTAAAGCTGTACCCAGACCCTATTGCTTGCAGTGATGTCTTTGATACAGGACAACAGGACAAGTCATTTGGAGAAAAGGGCTGAGGGTCCAGCTACAGGGAGACAACTGTGGGTTGTATTGGAAAGGTCCCTGTGAGACCAGGAAGAGGTCAGGACTGTAGCTCTGGCTCCGGTCCTGTTTTATGTATTTGTTAATGACCTTGTCACAGAGAGTAGTTGTTTGCTAATTGAATTTGCTGACAACATGGGTTTAGGACATTAGGTTGTAGGAGAGGATTCCTACAAGAAAAAAGGGGATGACTGTGATAAATAATGGGGTAATAGATATAGGATTAGATTTACCACGACAAAGTGCAAGCTCATGTGTTTAGGGAAGAATAACAGCAATTTCTTGCAATATGACAGGAGTTCATCTGTTGAAAATTACAGAGAAAAAAAAGGCAGAAACATCTATAGTAGCAATGGAGAAAAAAGTCACTTAGGATACTGAAATATATCAAATATTTCACTTCCAGCAGAGATTTCCATAGGGATTAGCTTCACAAGGTTGAATTCCGCTATATCTGCTATATCCAGATGGATAAATTTCACTATATACACCCCTCTACAAGGTGAGACCTCTTCTGCAGACTCGGTGTTGTACTGGTCACACATAATCAAGAATTATGAACTGGCATTATGTTACTTGCAGAAAACAATATTACCATGAAATCGACAATATTTAAGAACATACTAAAAATATGTTAATTTGCCCCTCAAAAAAACCTGCTTTCTAGGAATACCTCAAGGGTACAAAGGCCAGGAAGGGAAGGAACTACTTATGCTAAAGAGCAATGCTGCCATCACAACAAATGCGTATGTAGAAGAGAAAGATATTTCTAACTGAGAAATGAGGATTCAGATCTTCTAGTCGGAGTAGTAGGGCCAAAAATCCTACCCCTTGCTTCTCAATAGCAGTGTCTGACAGAGTTGGGCAAAGAGCAGCAGTGATTAAAAATCAGATTAAGCTGCACAGCATAAATATTTAGTCATGAAATATCAAACACAATTTCATTACAGTTCCATTACAGTAACTGTCCTGCCAGCTCATAGCTGGTTTTGCCACTGAAATACCACCCAGATGGGGTGTCTCAGGGAGGTCTAAGAAGGGTGCTGTTCCCAACAGTACGATCCACTGGAATTTCTCGGCAAGAATGGGGGCAGGATTGAGGTTCATGTGCCTAAAACTCGAACACAGTGCCCAATTACATCAAGAAGTGATGTAGCTGGACACATCTCCATTGAGCTGATGGAGCTACACTCACTTAAATCCACTGGGGATTTCTGTTAGCTATTAGTAGTGTAACGCCCAGTACACCGAGCATACTGGATGTGATTCTGTCCAGTAAAGGGCAGTGGTGGAGATACACAGCACACCAAGCCTCACAGAAATGTTACCAGTAGTATCTCATTGGAAACTGAGGCATGAATTATTAGCTATCTTCAAGGTTTCAACAGGATATAGGTTTTTAATCTAGCCAATTTGTCTCCTCTTCACTAAGAAAACAAGCAGAAAGGATCTCTTTGTCATGTCCAAGGCTGGACCCCTCCAGACATCCTGCCTGTCTTAAAATAACTCTTGTTGTACCCTGATTAAGGAAGTTTATCTTTGCCAAATCCTGTTACAAATGGTGCTGGTGTAACCCAAAGCTCAAATGTGTATTATCCTTTATTTTTGTACGCATCTGAGTGTGGAGATGTGTGTGTGTATACTAGACTTTTTAACATCTTGTTTAATTTACAAAGTATTTACTAGCAATTAATTATATAAATGATATAATAGTAGCAGAAATAAGCCAAGTAAGCAGGTTTGAGGAAATGATGGAAATGTAGAAAGGCCATACATTCAATTCATTTGGTTCAATCCATTGAATTCCCCATTTCTGGCCAATAAGTATACTAATCTACCTACTAATGGACATAGCTTTCATTTCCAACCAGGAACTGTTAGGGAATAGCAGAAACAAACACCTGTTTCAATATGGACCCGTTTTCCTGGGATCAGACGTAGGGTTATCAATGGGACTGAAAGAGTACATGCATGCTATGTGGTTGCGTGTTGGAAGGAAAAGTCAAGTTATTGTGGTGCAGAAATGGTTCTCTTTCGGAGTGTTTCGAGGTTTGCCTGTCATGAGTTATGAATTGAGGTGTTTCTTACAACTGGTCTCCTCAATATATTTTTCTTACATTTTTATTTTGATAGAAAAAGTTTAAGCAACATTACCTTCATGAAGAATGCCACCTGGGACAAGTAATGGAAATAGTTTTAATTTGGATATTATTCTGAACTTGGATGAACTTACAGGTACGTAGATAATGTAACAGTTTATGATGAATAATTATTATTCTGATTAATTTAGACATTAAAATTAATTTGTACAAGATAGATGGTATTATTAATTACTGGATCAAAGGCTTTGGGGGAGATTAATTTATGTAGTCCACTAGCACAGATTTACTGGCTGATTCCTGAACTCTTTTAAGAGCTCTGTGTTAGTGTTTCAGCTTATAAAACTGTTATATTTAGGGAGATACGTCAGCTGGAAATACTGCAAGACAATGTGTGCTTTTTTTTTCTTTTATAGAGAAGTTGATCTGGAAGTTGAAAGCAAAACAACAGATATAATTATAAGCCTTTTGAAAATACAGGATTTCTTTTAAGGCTTTTTCACTGCTTTTTCACTGCTTTTTAATTTCTTTTCCTTGACTATTCTTTTATATTTTACAGTAAAAAATAAAAATAAATATTTGAATAGTGTGAAAGAGAAGATATATAGCAATTTCATTTCAATTATTGCACTTTTTTTCCAGGACCAAGGGGTAAAAATTTGTACCAGGAAATGTAATATTTTCTGAAATTATTAGCCCTGTTTATTTACCTCAGTTGTTAACTCATGATTACTGGAGGGGTAGCTGTGTAAATAAAGGTTACTCCATCTACCACCATGTAATAACATTCACTCTGTTTCACAGTTTCTAGCTAAGAAGTTGCTAATAAAAACATGCAGCTGCCTCAAATGTTACTATTTTCAAATAGCAAATTTAGCCCTCAGAGTTTTTCCAAGAAAACAGAAGGCGTGTCTATTCTAAGGGAATCAACAGCCTAATACTAGCATGTTTGAAAATGCTTTACACCTGAATGGCTGTGTTTGCCATTTGCTGTGATTTGGGGGCGGGGAATAAAACTTCTCCCACGGAGCTGCAATGCTGCGTGCTTGTCACTCGTTGTATGCTACCGCTCGCAGCTGTGCTGCCTGAGAACAGGAGAATAATTCTCCTCATTTTATACCCTGTGCACCACTCACTTACTTAGCCTAAATCACCCTTCCTTCCCATCTGGGAGGCTGAATATGTATGCCTAAGGTCAGTCCAGGGAATTCTGTTCCTTATTAATGAAAGCTGTTTTAAAATAAACTCACAAGGCATAAAAAAAAAAAGAAAAAAGAAAAAAAGAGTTAAGCAAGGCTATAAAATCTCAAAATGGGTATTCATCCTTTTCTTCCACCCTAGAGGGAAAAAAAGGTTTTGTAAAGAGGATTTTTCCTTCCAGGGACTTTGTTACTCACATCAGAAAACCCAAACTGAGATTGCACTTTGCTGTATAGGTGAAAAACTGTGTCTTCAAATGACGTAGATTACAGAGCAACTCAGCACTCTCCAGATTTAATTCCGACAGGCAGAAGCAGGTGGATGCCATGCAGCATAACCTTGGAAAGATGACCCCACATGACTATTCACTTATGTTTGATAGTTGTAAGATAAGGTAAGGGTGAATTAAGGAACTCTGAGAAGGGGCACAGGATGTTCAGGTGAAAGGTGGAGCAAAGAATGTGCTGATCTAGAAATAAGCCAGCTGGTTTATGTTATTATTTTATCGTTTCCTAAGACTTTCAAGTGATTGTAAAGCTCTACAGTAGAATGTGTTCTGTGACAATCTGAGTATAATGTGTCTTTCAAATGCCAGTACATTAAGTGGTGAATGGCCGAGGCACTGGTGCGCCACAGCATGCTGTGAGAGCATTAAACTGTTAGAGGTTAGGACCATGCCACACAGACAAAGTGCAAAGCAGGCACACTTTGCATTATTTTGTGTTCCAAAACTTTGAAAAAAATGTGTTTCACTGCAGGCAAGCTTGAAAAAATGGGCGGGACCAAAAAGCCTTTAATAACACTTTTTTCTATTCCTTTTCCACTATTTTTTTTCTGCCAGGGATCATCCGTGTTTGTCAGTACCAGGGTAAAGAAGAATGAACATTCTTGCTGTTATTAAGATTCATGCTGTTGCAGCTTGTCTCTTGTACATAGTATCTGCTCATCTATTTTGCTCCTTAGCAGCAATAATGCGTGCAGATGAGCTATTGCATCATCAGCCAAAGAGCCTGTACTGGGAAGGGAAGAATGTGTTTTCTTTGCTTTGACCCTATCTATATTTTATTTTTTTTTTTTGGCTAATGAACTATTAATTTAGTAAGAATATAAAAAAGCAGTGAGTCCTGTTGCAGAGGAGACATCTCTGTTTGCAATATTTCCTGGCTGTGTGGTTTTATTATGTTCTATTAAGAATCAAAAATAACTGCACCTTCCCGGATGTGGGGAAGGCTGTTCTCATTAACCAGTGAGTTGGATGGCTCTTTTATTGAGAACAAGCCTCGGATCTGGCTGGGCTGTGGTTTCCTCCTTTCTGATAAATATCTCCTTCCCTTTCTCATTTGTTCTCAGGCACTGCAGCCCTCCACGTTGCACCATCTGGACTGCACACACTGATTCATGTTGTTGGAAGTAAGAAAGACTTTTGCTATTACAGGGAGAATTACATTTTACAGCCCTTTTGGTCATCTCTGAGTGCATCTCTCAGGTCACATCTCTGCTCCTCTGGTCCACCTCTCCAGTGGAAGTTCATAACCCATCCAGTAAGACTGACTCATCGGTTGGCCTCGTTGTAGTTTTTCTAGCTGTGGTATTGCAACAGGTAAAACGTGACTTTGTACCTGAAAATCTTCTTTTCCCAGGGAAGCTTTGAAGGTGCTGTGAGTTGCTCAAACCTGAATCTCAGTCAACGGGAAGCTTATATTCTGCTTCCTCTTGCTTAAACCTATGTATTTCCACTCAGGCTTTATTATGAAAGCCAGACCTGTTACCTCTGTCCCTGAGCCAGAAGCAGCACATCACTCTGTCGTGTTTCTTTCTTCCCCTTTCTCCTCCTAGGGGACCACTGATTTCTGCTGTATTTACTCACAGCCTGGCCACAGTTCACCTAGCTTCATCATTCATATGGCTCTTTAAAACTCTTTGCAATAATTAATGAAACACAGTAATGCTTAATAGGTAGGGATTGCATTTTATTCTTTCCTATCCCCTTGCTCTTTTTGCCAGACTGTTGATTTTGTGTTGTTAAAGTTTGGGGCCAAAACTAAATTCAGGTATTTATATGTATGTTTTCAGCATGTCCATGTCTCTCATGTTCAGGCAGTTTGACAGATACTCTGAGTCTCCCAGGCCCCCAGACCAGCCACTGTCTTGCCTCCTGCCTCCCAGGCATTTGAGGGAGCAGGCTCTTCCTGGAGGCAGAGGGAGAAGCTGAATGGATGGGTGGCATGTCCTGCGTGTTGTATGCTCATGTAAGATGCTCAGACTTCAGTGACCCAGCGCAGGACAAGAGAGTACAGGGGCCTCCCTGACCACCAATCCCCACCAGGCTAGTGAGAATTTTCCTGATATAAGATTTTTGGAACAGAACTCTTTTCCTCATCTTCATACTACATCTCACCCCTTGGCATGAAATCCAAAGAAGTCTCAGGAGTGACATGTAAGCCTTCTCTAGACCCCGTGGAAGGAGGGGTAACACCGGGACTGCAATTTCCATCTGTCCTAGCATCATAATTGTACAAATGAGCATTTGCATGGTGTATTTTTAGCCGGTATTGAAAAGTCTCAGAACTTCTGATACCATATGGAATCAATATTGTCTTCAGTTTTAGAGAAATAAATTGGCTTTTTCAGTCTTGAAAATTGTCTTCTTTTTATTACTTCTTGGGGTTCGCTTGTTTGGTTGTTTTCTTTTTTTGTTGTTTTTTTTTTTTTTAAACACATTTAGTGTCATTAATCTTTAGATCTTTAATTTTTCATTTATAGGATTATTAAACCTGACAAATTGTCTGGGATGGTGATAAATTTCTAGGTTTTCTTATGCACAACTAGAGAAATAAATCCTATGATAAAGCAGAATTTAACCTAAGACTTTGAGAATGTAAGTTCACGAAGTAATTTACCTGCAAATAATGTAAAACAATAGTGTCTGTGTATACGTCAGTGGATGAACTGCAATAAATTCAACAGAAAAGACGGAGGCAATGTTGATATTTTGACAGCAATAGGCCTATAAATGAAATCTAGCTGTATGAAAAAAGCAACATATTTGAAGGAGCAAGTAAAGATATTACCACTATAGCTTTTAACTTTGAAAGAGTGTTTTTAATTAACAGATGTTAAATTTGATGATCTATATTGGAAGTAATTCGAGGTGGCAGTTAAATTATCGGGTTTTTTTCATGATTCAAGAGTTATTCTTATAATTCCTAAAATTCCGATAATTGTTAAGAATTTTTTAAAACATAACAACATTGATCAGGTAACAAATTTTTTCAAATATCTCAAAGTTCCTGGAAACATGTGGAATAATACAGTAATTTAAGAAGAGTTTGTTCATAAGCCAGACAAAGTGTAGAAAGCTACTTCTTTTTGATCTGTTTAACAAAGAATTTAAGCACATATGTAAAGGATTAAGCTGGTATAAAATGAACACATGAATATGAAAATAAATACAAAATTATAATTATACAAATATAGACTGAAAAAATTGAAAATAAAAAAATATTTCAATAAGGATAAAAACTACAGCAATCTGAACATGCAGGGAAACATCCAAAGAAATAAAAATTTAACTTGATAAAAAGTAACCTTTTAAATTATTGTCTTGATCCTGGGGAAAAATAAAAATTATATTTATCAAGCTGTTGCATCATAGAATCAAGGTGCTTAGTGTTAAATTTTTGCTTGAAAAATATCTCCTAAGTGTATAGAAGATCAAGGCCTTAAATTCAGTGACAAGTGAATTAGGAAACCTTGGCATGCTATTTGTTTGAAGAATATCAACAGTATAACTTAGAAGCAGGCAAACAGAGCAGTAACAAAAAGTTACTCAAGGGAGAGGGGATGTTTGTTTTTGTTGGAAAAAGAAAAAAAAAGGAGTTTTTGATGCATAACAGATAAAGAAGAGCTTTTAAAAGACTGTCTGGAAAGCAAACTCACTCTTCCATTTTCTCTGTAACTTCGTCAGACATGTGAAAAACTTGATACCCTGAGAGGTTGAAAGTCCTGCTCCCTCTAGTGCTGCTGAGCCCAGGGAATTTGGTGGCCCCCTGTGCATCCCTTAGTATCAGGTCACAGATGAAGGTAATGAAGGTAACACAGATTTATGTGGTGGAATAAAGGAGGCAGCAATATGTGTTACTGCAGCAGGCACAGATTCCTACAAAGCAGCTTTGGAGAAACCAGAGCAGGCTGGTGCCAGTGGTTATCAATTCAGGGGTAGGATGTCTCAAGGACAGGGATTGTCATGTGGGAACAGCAATGGGATAACAGAAAACACTGTCCAGCCCTGACAAAATGGGCTTGGGCTTAGCTAGAGAGGTCAGCATCCTTAAACAAGTTTTTTACTACTTGATATTACTCTCTGTGGTGCTACCCCTTGTAATCCTTTAGTTGTCTGTAACACTCATTTCCTTTCTAAAATAAATGGTGGTCTTACTGAGATGCCCTCTCCAGCTGAGCAGGCTATCCATTGCCCCAGGACCAACATCTCTGCCTGTCCACACCTTCCACGCAGACACATCCACAGACTCACCTGGCTCACAGGAAGTCACATGCGATTTATGTTAGAAGCTACACAGAAGTGGTCATTGTGTAAGAGACCGGGATTACTTGGATCTCCTTCTCTTTAAGGTTCAATTAATCTGATCAGTTGTGAGCAGAAGCAATGGAAAATGACCTTCGCAATCTTTCAGTATTTGGCACATACATTTTTTTGAAATCCAGTGGTTACCAAGACTATCACCACCCAGGTAGGACAAACCAAACTCCAATGAGTGGTGCTTTGGGAATGAAACAGAAGCCTGGTGCAGGAGTGACTTCCAGAGCCCCTTTCTGAGAATGTGCGGAAGGGTTTCCTGTGCCCTATCAGCTCCTCGGTCTTCATGATGACCTGCAGGCTGGCTTTGTCACAGAGAGGTGGTTGTCTGGTGCACAGCTCTGTTGCGGGGCGTCTTGGAGTCAGGCACACCCACTGAAGGGAATGCTGATAAAAGTGCTCAAGAGACCCTCCTCCAAATTCCTCTCTGTTGCAGTTCATTCTGTCATTTTGTCCTGCTTAGCTGAGTGAAAATTTCCCACTCTTGGTAAATAAGCTGTTTAGGTACCTTTTGTCTGGATGTGTCCTTTTTCAGGAGCTAAATGAACCTGGTAATCACCTGAAAGACTTGGACCATAGTTAAAGAAATGGCTTTACAGGGAAGGCAGGAAATTTTTTAAAACTTACTTGTAAGACCAGCAGCAGCTGAATTGCAGCATTGCTACTGAGCTATGGGTATAGGAAGTTTCATGTAGAAGGCCTGAGTAGCATGATTTAGTGAGGTCGTAGACTTCCACGTCCATAGACTTGAGCAAGGCATGGAAGGAAAGCTTGCTTTTGGTTATTTGTCCAGCTTTCTTGGAACAGAGCTGCTGGTAATGACTCTGCAGCTGGGGGAGATGGATGGTGGAAGACATGGAGTGCTGCAAATTCACCCCCTTCAGCTTTACAGAGGGGATAAAATATCAGTAAGATGAGATTTCAAATTGCAAGCTCAGTTTTTCATGCTGTCAGAATTCTGATACTAGAACTCCCCAAAGCAGGTGGAGGTTTGGGTAAGGAGCTTCAAAAGCTCAGCTGGGTATAGCCGAGTGTCCTGAATGTGCCAGGGCTCCTGAGTGCAGGAGAGGGGTGCTTGTCAAGGCTTTCTGGATATTCCTCCACAGGCAACTGTTTTGTTTTCTTACAGATATTTAAATGAAACTACTTTTATACAAAGTAAATAGGAGCGTACTTCTTCACATGTTGTGGGGGCAAATGCATTGTTTTTGTTATTGACCAGAAGCTGCAGCTCTGGGGTAGTACAGGGCTGTGCTAGGAGCTGTACACTGATGTGAGGGCATCTTCAGGTGGAGGAGTACAAGGAAGGTTGGAGTCAGTGGTGGACAGCTTCACACATCATGGTCTGAGCATATCAGTGATTTTCCTTACATCGTATTCTTGCTCTCCCTATCCAGCGATTGAAAAATTGAGGGTTTGGATGACATTCAAGTCAGCAGCTTAACCATCTACTCACAGAAAATCAGCCTGTATTTTCACAGGAGGTGTCAGTATAGTGCCCTGATTCATCTAATTTGTCATAATTGAAATGTAAATACAGGTAATGCAGCAAGCATAACATAATATAACAGAAGTAGCAAATAGGGCAAAGTAGATTGTAGTAATCTCAGCACGTGTGATCCTTCTGTGTCTTGCATCAGATGGACAGCAGTGGTTCATTAATTGTGTGAGGGGCTGTGACTTGGACAGAGATGGCCAACAGGACATTCCTGTCCTGACAGTCCCTTTGTTTGGCCAGAAGTTTTGGGAATATATATGATTATTGGGTAAAATCACTGTTGTCTAGAAATGTTAGTGCTATAGGAATTGCCTTATTCTTCCAGTAAAATATGCCTAAGCATTTGCATGGTAGTGATGAGTGATTTAGCATCATTATGTGTGAATTAATATGGTTTTGCTACTACTTAATGGACATCTCAACTGCCCACCCTACCCTTCCCTGTGTTTGGAGACTTACCCTAATGCAGTCAGCCTGTGGTCCATGGCTGGTCTTCCTTTAAGAGGTCAGCCAAAGGCAACTATGAGAAGTGAGGCTGTTGTGGGTAGGCTTAAATTTGTAAGACTGGAGACTGTAGCCAGACCACTGGGCACATATTAGCATCTCACAAATCAAAACACTTTGAGCATAGCTGCTGTGAGTCTGAATAACCACTCAGATAGGTACAAGAACAAGCCTTAAGCACAGATGCCATCTGTGTTTTGATGCAGCCAAGGCTCTGCTTCTCAGATTTTGCCCTCTTGCACTAGCTGTACATTGATCTCACTTGCTTGAAGCTGCAAATTTCTTGAAGTGGAGCCTAGACCTGCAGAATTTTTAAAAATGTGCTTCCTCTTCCCTTTTCTCTGCAATTTCCTGAATGCCTTTCCCTGACTTGGCTAGTTATGTGAAGGCAATTACTTTATAAATATATACCTTATGATGTATATATAAAAATGTATGTGTATATATATATAAATGTATGTATATATATAAATATATACTTTATAAATATATATTCCAGGGAGAGTTTACAGCAGCCTTCCGGTCCCAGAGGGGGGCCTACAGGGAAGATGGAGAGGGACTCTTTATCAGGGCATATAGCGGTAGGATGAGGAGTAAGTTTCAAACTGAAAGAAGGTAGAGTTAGATTAGGTATGAGGAAGAAATTCTTCCCTGTGAGGGTGGTGAGCCACTGGCACAGGTTGCCCAGAGAACTTGTGGCTGCCCCCTCCCTGGCAGTGTTCAAGGCCAGGTTGGATGGGGCTTTGAGCAACCTGGTTGGGTGGGAGGTGTCCTTGCCCATGGCAGGGGGGCTGGAACTGGATGATATTTAAGGTCCCTTCCACCCCAAATTCTATGATTTTATACAACAGAAATTTCTATAAACTTCAGGGTTTTCACCCCTCCTTTTTCCCTTCTCTTTGCCTGGTGCTGTTTGTGGACTCTCTACTGTTGTTGCCTGTGTTTTTCTGGCTGTCATCAACTTTGTTGTCCACACTTCCTCCAAATTCATGGCAGATCGTAAACCTGTCAAAATTTAAGTGCTCTGAATTAATTTCAGAACACACTATATATGAATTTTAAAGTATTTCATTTAACACATATAGACAAATATATATACTTTGGTGTGATCCTCTTACAGAATAGACTGACACAGCACTGCTGGCTTGGAAGAGGAGACATCTTCCTAGATCTCATTACTCGGTTAAAAATGAAAAAACTCTCACCAGAAGCAGACCTCATGTTTTGTCACTGTTGTCACTCTGTACTTATTCTGAAACCACTGTTAGTAATCTGTTCTAATTTTACTGTTAGGATTAGTGCTATAATAAATCTTGATTTATAGTATAGCACAATTTTCCTTATCTAAAATCTAAAGATGATTAAGAACAAATGTTAATGTCTGATCTAAGTTAGACAGTTAACATCTACTACTGGTCTGCAGTAGTAGATGTTAACTAACACTTGCTAAAGCATGACCAGCCTTCTCAGTGTGACCACATCCACCGAAGTGAAAAGGCTGTGCTCTTGAAAATAACAGCCTTTGAAATGAAAACTAAATGAGAAGTATGGACCCGAGCAAGGTGGGGAAAGCAACAAGCTTGAGAACAGGCTTTAGAATGTCTGTTCTTCTGGGAAGCTCTCAAACTGGTCCAGCCGAGTGCTTTTAAACATAAAAGCAGCAAAATTTACTTCTGGAAAAAGCACTTTTTAGAAAGTATGCATGAATCTTGTTCTCACTGCTCTCTCCCCTTCTCTATTTTGATGAAAAAAAAAAGCAAAAAAAAGCATAATTTTTAAAAATGTCAATTTTAAAGAATCAGGCATGAAATTTTAAGCCATACTCCCCACAGTATCCTAAGAAATAGCTTTCAAAATAATGAAATTAATAAAAAAAAATTTCCACCTCTCATAATCAAGTTTTTATGCTTGCTGTTCGGATTTAGAAACTGGCCCTCCATATGTCTGGGATTTGTGGGCTAAAGCTTGATAGCTGCAGTTTCCAGAGGACAAACAAAGTCCTTCTTACAAAAAACCCCCAAACCCTACCGAGTGTGGTCCTGCCTGTCAGTCACCTATAATTTCTTTTGTTGGCAACCCAAAGAGATAAGACTGAAGCAGCCTCAGCCCAGCAACTGTTCCCAAGCAAAGGGCTCTGCAAAAGCTGGGTGATGGGAGGAGGTTTGTTGTGACTAATGCAAACTGGCAGTCCTTGCAAGGGGATGGCAGCGCCAGGGGGCTGTTCGCCTCCCGTGGTTTCAAGGGAGCCTCTGGAAATCAGCCTGGGTCAGGAGGAGCTGCTAATATTCTCTCTCTGGAAGAGCAAATGTGTGCTGGCCTTAGTGAAAGAGGAAAAATTCTGTGATCGTGTCCCTGTGTATTTCAAAGGTGTAAATCAGGATTATAAGTAATCTTTGCTTTTTTTTCTCCTTTCTTTTGGAATTTAAAGCAGCTAAATAAAAAATATGCAGACATAAGAGCTTTTGTATTGGTATGTACAAGGGGCTTTCAGTGACAGTGCTTGCTAGGAGGAGCTAAAATAAGAGAAACTTCCCTTTGGCGCATGTGTCTAATTTTTTAAAATGGCTGTTTATTTGTCACCACCTCCCTCATTTCCCTAGCTTTTGCTGTGACTGGCTCTTAATACCCCTTCTAACTCTTCTTTTTTTTCTCTTTAATTTTTTTCTCAATAATAACTTATAATGTGACAAACAAACCATTACCAAGCATCTTACCCTCTTCTCAATCAACAACCCCTTCATCACATGCTGCCCACAGTTTTTGAGCCCTTTGTCCTGCTTTATTTTGAGTCCCATCCTGAGATTCCCAGCTAGGAAGAGAAGCGGAGCTTTTCCTTCACTTTCTCCCCAGCCTGCTCCTTCTTCGGTTGTCAAATGTCAGATGTGATTATGTTGTCCTAAGGAGAGAGCTCCTTGCTCTGGCACCATGAGAGACTATGTAATTGGTGGTTGCGTGGGGGTGGTGGGAAGCAGAATCAGCTGGGCTTGGTTTCACATGCCCAGAGCCCTGGTCAGGCTCACAGTTTAAACTGCAAATGATGATGGTATGAGGATTATAATCAGATGTCACTGTGGGTGATGCTGTTCTTGCCTCCAGGAAATCCGTGGCGCTCCTTGAGGGCTGTGGTGACCTCAAGCACCCTTCCGTGGAGAGATGCTTTGATGGCCATGAGAAACTGACTCTTCATGAGCCTTCCAGCATAATTTAGAGATAAGGCAGATGTGTCAGGTGGAGGAGGGAGCAGAGGAAGCTGCAGAGAATGTTTTAGGCTCCTTTTAATGAAGCTTTGCAGGAATAATTAATAAGAATGGTTAATTAAAACATGATACACAGTGTGGGTTTTCAGCAGAGTGGGGAAACTATAGGGTCTGTAAATATTTCTGCTGTGTTTCTATAACAAATTGGTAATAAACATGCAGTTACTGAGATACTACCTTTATGGAGCCATAATAGGAAACTCACCTCCAGTTAAAACCTCTGCATGGTGACAATGAGTTCTTGTGGAAAAAGGGGAATCATGGGGTTCAAATGCTTTTCCCATCTTATAGCAAAGCAGCTGGATGAGGAAAGGTAAGTGGGCAGAGTGGGTTTTTGCCAGGTCAGATTGTGTGGACAGACAGAAAATGCAGTGTCCTGGTAGCAACTGGTGTAACTGGTACTGCCTGGGGCTTGGCAGCAATTGGGAGCAGCCTGTGAAAAGATGCTCTTTAAGGTCCCTTCCAACCCAAACTGTTCTATGAAAAGAAGCATTGGAGAAGTGGGAGACATGGGACCCTGCGTCCTTCCACCACCATTCTGCAAGGGGACTTGTGTCACTGCTGTTTTGCACTTGCTGCTGCTGTTTCTGTTCAAGTACACAAGCACCTGTGAACAAAGTGGTCTGGGAGTTCACACCATGTTGAAATGGCCATGATGAAATGGCTGAAATTGCTGAAAGGGATCTTAAATGGAGGCTTTGGAATTTAATCATCCAGATGCTCTTATTTAAATGTAAATAGAAAATAAAAACAAAATCTATAGCTAGAATTGTGGCTGTTTGGAAAGTGCTATGTAAAATCAAGAAATTAACTCTCTAATAAATCAAACAAGCATCTTTTCATACCTTTGATTCCTCCATAGTACAGTCTAGTCTTCACAGAACCACAGAATCATAGAATGGAGAATGGTTTGGGTTGGAAGGGACCTTTAAAGATCATCTAGTTCAACCCACCTGCAGTAAGCAGGGACATCTTCAACTAGATCAGGTTGCTCAGAGCCCCATCCAGCCAGGCCTTGAATGTTTCCAGGGATGGGGCACCTACCACCTCTCTGGGCAACCTGTTACAGTGTTTCACTACCCTCCCTCATTGTAAAAGCATGTCATCCATATATCTAGTCTAAATCTATCCCTTACTAGTTTAAAACCATTACCCTTTGTCCTGTCAATACAGGCCCTGCTAAAAAGTTGGTCCCCAGCTTTCTTTATAAGCCCCCTGTAAGTGTTGAAATGCTGCAGTAAGGTCTGCCAGAGGAGCCTTCTCTTCTCCAGGCTGAATAACTCCAACTCTCTCAGCCTGTCTTCATAGGAGAGATGTTACAGCCCTCTGATCATTTTTGTGGCCCTCATCTGCACTTGTTCCAACAGCTCCATGTCTTTCTTATGCTGAGGACTCCAGAGCAGCCCAGGATACAGTTGGCTTTCTGGGCTGTGAGCACACATTGCTGCCTCATGTCCGCCTTTTCATCCACCTGCACCCCCAAGTCCTTCTCCAGAGGGCTGCTCTCAATCCCTTCACCCCCCAGCCTGTATTGATACCAGGGGTTACAGTCACCCATGTGCAGGACCTTGTACTTGACCTGGTTGAACCTCATGAGGTTCACATGGGCCTACTTCTTGAGCATCCCATCCCTCAGGCATGTCAATCACACCACTCATCTTGGTGTCTTCTGCCAACTTGCTGAGGATGCACTTGATCCCACTGTCTTCATCGCTGATGAAGATAATAAAAGTACTGACAAGTCCCTTTAAAATCTTTCTTTGGTAAATGACTGCAGAGAAAAACAGGGCTTTTCAGAAACATGTATCTGAAATTGTCAGTGGAAAAGTTAGTGTCTTGGGCAAAAAAATAAGAAGGGGGAAAAGAAAAGAGAGAGAACCTAAAACTTAGAGCTTCAGATAAAGAAAAGATCTGGCAACACTGTCATGATACTACTATCATGGCAGACCCACCATCTCGGATGAATCACAGGTTTCCTGTATTTTCTTTCAGGAAAAGTTTTGCCACTTATTTATGCATCACATATACTGATTTTTTTATATATATGTAATTTGGTATTTTGATAAAGAAGTACTGAGCACTTATTTATCAAAAGTGTTTTGGTAAGACTGTATGTGCTACAAATACTAAAAATAGAAGTAATTCAAGATGATTGAATTATTGTTAACATACTGTAAATGTCACTATGACAGAATAACAGATTTTAAAATACTGAGGCATAGACATCTGTTAGTTTCTGAACTGTTACCATTATTTTACTGCAGTGAATATGATTTTCATTTTTCTGTACCATTTTTAGGTTGCTTTTGTGCCATATGGGCATCTTTTGATATTTGGGAAAAAACTTAGAATAGAGTTACTTTGATGTACAAAACCTGAATTTGAATGAATTCTTTGTTCTCTCTTTATTCCTAATTTGCATGGGCCATGGTCCACACATGCAGAGGGAGGACAGAAACTGTAGTGCCTTTGTTTGTGCTATGTAAGGTACTGACTTCTGTTGTACCCTTGTGAAATTGTTTAATACTTCCCTCCAAATTTTATTTGTTTGCAAAATGTCAATACTGTTGCCTTGAGATGTGATAGAGATTGTATTTTAGTGCCAGGTCATGGTCCCTCCTGCAGACTGCCTACTGTTTCTTCAACACAAGACAGAAATTCCACAAAATAATCAAGAGTCTCTGTCACCCTGGCAGTAGCCTGAGCAGGACTTTCTCTGAGCTGTACCATTTGAGGAGTCCTCCTCACCTCCTCTTCTTTGTGTCTCCAGTGCCTAGCAGCATATCAGCAGGGGTTTAAATAATGTCTGTACCGGTGCCATGAAGTGGTGAGTACAAAAAGATCCTTCTTTCCTGGCTGATAGAAAAAGTTAGACAAGATGCTCTGAGTCAGATCCTGGGCTGGTATTAGTCAGCACATATACATCAGCTGAGCTCCTCTTGTCCTCATCAGTTAGCTCTTTTTGTGGAAATACCTTACCATAAATAAAAATGGTTGATTCATTTTCACCTCTGTCATGAGGGAATTGGCAGAGGTTGTGTGTGGGGTGAAGGAGGCAGGGTTCCTAACCCCCAGGGTGACTCTTGGGCTCTCACACATCTTGGTGTCAGCCTATGTGACCAAGGGGCATCAAACTTTGGAGACTGGTGTCACGGTGATTCCCACTGGTTGCTTGGCTCTTGTGAGGAGGTCAAGCCAACAGCCTGGTGGACACATGTGATGGGCATTGGTCCTGCTAGGTCGGAGGGGCAGGAGTAGGAGTGATGCACATGACAGTGCCCAAAACCAGCTCCAGCCCCTCACTAGCAGGTTTCAGCTTTTCTGTCCTGCTGTGCGCTTGTTGTGTGTGTCGTACAGGTCAGGCTTACGGTTGGACTGCTGTGATCAGTGGTGCATGAACCACATCAACTAATAACTGCTAAATTACAGTGTTTACTTTGGAAAATTGTGGTAACATTCAGGAGTAACGCAAAGGCCATTTTGCCTGTTCTTCTAAATACTCAGCACAACTCTTTGGTTAAACCTAATTTGTTTTTCTCAAATTTATAGTGTTAAATTCTCAGGAAGATATTTTCTCCTATATTTTAAGCCTAAGTAGAGAGCACCGGTTTATTTTTTCACACTGAAATGTGCTTGTTAGAGTGCTAATTTAATACACTCAGTTCATCAATGATTTCCAGTTCCCTGATTCATGTGAAGGCATCAAATTCCACTGGAGTAAGTGAACTGTGAAGCATAGCCTTCTTCCTACAACATGTATCTCCAGGCATAAGAAAAGTACTGATACTGAAACAAAAATAAGTGTAAGCCCCTGTTGTGAACAGGGATGAAGCCAAGAATGTTTTTGCTCCACTGACAAGCTTGGGAAGTCAAGAGACAATTTAATTGAACTATTAGTTCATTGATTGGATGAAGTCTTAAGTTACGTGAATGACAAAACTATCAATTATTTTTTTTAAAGAAATACATGCTATTTCTTGCAGAAGAAACAGCATGTAGTAATTAGAGGTTGGGTTTTCTTGCTTTCACAGCTCAGGAGAAGGACTAGACTCCAATTCCTATTGACACAGCATAAATTAATTATACTTTTGCATAATATAGCTTTAGAAACAATTTGCATCTTGTATGTCACTTTATATTTTTCATAGGTTACAAAGAACAGTTTAAAAGGAACAGATGTCTTACACCAGACAGAAAAAAATATCTTAGTCTTCCCCTCAGTTCCCTGTTCCTCCTTACAGCTATTTTTCTTCTTTGCCTGGTTTTCTGTGGCTGGTAAGCTGGTTGATGGTGAACAGACCAGGTAAGTCCTCAGCAGAGCTCGCAGGCAGCAGCTGAAGCCCAGCAATGGGTTGTTACAAGAGTGATGCCTCCTGGGTTCCTGTGTGCTGCATTGAGAATCAAGATGCCCAGACTTTTCAGACAACCCCATGAAATGAAGGATTGGGAAGGTAATGAGGGGGAGACTGGAAGTGTGACATCTGCTCTAGGCTCTGCCATCGACCCTCTGAGCTTTTGCAAGTTACTGCAAAGCTCAGTCCCTCCCGAGTGTTTACTTGTCCCCAGTTCTTCTTCTGACAGTTCAAGTGACATCACCCCAGAGCTGAGTCTTAAGTCTGGAGAACTTTTCTTCCAATACACAGGTTTCTCCTTATCTATCTAAACTTACCTACCCTTTGTCTACTCAGCGCTACCACTAGCTATTTCTAAGGTTGAATAGAAATCTTAGAAATGTAGAATCACTCCAGTTGGGAAAGACCTTCAAGATTGTCAAGTCCAACAATCAGCCCAGGACTGCCAAGTCCACCACTAAACCATGTCTCCAAGGGCCACATCCAAACATTTATTCTGCCTGTCTTCTGGTTTATGCTGTACAAGGGCCCTCAAATATGTCTATTATATTTAGATTCACATTCCCTTGAAATTTCCCAGTGTTGGGTCAGACTCCATAGAGTAAACTCTACTGAAAATAATCCTTTCAGACTCCTTCACAATAGTCTTTGAGCTCCTAGATGTTGGTGGACAGCAAGTTAAAAAAAGCTATTACGTTCAGTGAGCTCTTGGGCTTGTTAATGCTGTGAGCTCCATGAGAAAGGAAATTCCAACATTTTTCTCTTTATATCTTGCCATAAATACAGGGAGAGCTGTCTCTTGTCTGATTATACAGTGAAGGCAGCTCACTGGTGGGATGTCACTAGAACCCAAATATATACCTACATTTATGAGAAAATGGAGAGAATAGCAGCGATAATGGTTGCAAAAGATACAAAATTATCCAGAATATTCTAAAAAATTTATTATGAAGAGCGGCAGCAAGTTCTCACAGCAACAAGTCAAAAAACGCAGATGAAATTCAGTGCTGAGAAGGGCAAAATATGCAGTGGGGAAAAGGAAGTTCAACTATATCCCTATGCCAAACTTGCATAACCTACTAAAAGAGATTTTTGGACAACTGCTGTGATCTTGCAAAGTGTCAGCTCAGGGCTCAGTCGTGTTGCAAAAGATACAGAGATTATCATGAATCTTGGAAGCACTATTGAGAGACAGGTTCATTTTCATTATTATTAAGTTGCAGAACTCTGTTTTGTAACACTGGGGATGCAAATAAAGTACAGGAGATTTGTGTATTCTGAAGGTCAGGAGCTCTGAAGTGAGAGGACCAAAGCAAAGCAGTATGTTTTTGTCCTTTGAAATGTCATCAAAAATCTGATTTTGCTAACTCTCAGGTCTGTAGATTAAATATCAATTTATTTTGATGTTTTGAAAAATTGTAATACAGAAAAAAATGTCTCTTTTTGGCATTTGAAAGATTGCAGTCCTCTTAAAAAGAAAAAAAAAAAGGAAAAGAGGGGATTTAAACACTAGAGCCCAGTTGTGAAACCACTTTGGTTTTTGCTGGTTTTACTGATGTCTGTGGGAGTTCTACATCAGCCTGAGAAACAATAAACCAGTGGGATTAAGAAATTACTACAGTATTTGGCATTTTAATTATTGGTAGGAAGTTATGAGACATTAACACAATGCATTAAGAAATGGAAGCTGAATTCTGGATGTAATCCTTGTTGTTTATGTTGGAGTTGAACTGGTCTGACAGCAAAATATGAACTGAGGCAGTTTCTACATTTTTTTAAGAAACATATTAAATGTTCTTTTTAGCTGATTAAATTGGTTTGCTTTCAGATGTACAGCCTGTGAGCTAAAAGTCTGTGTTTACATTATAGACTGCCATCCCTAGACATTCAAAATGCATGAATCAGAGCATTAAAATCATGGCATTTTGAAATACAGTAAAATCCTGGATTTTTTTTTTCTTCCTGGATTTTCTTGAGCTTGAAAATGCCATGTTTTGTGTCTTTTCTTTGTAACCACAAGAGATAAACAACTTCTTTTCTTTTTAATGCAATTGAGTAGCTCCAGGAGTTGAAGTCTCACCACCTAACATCTCGTCCTAGCAGACATGAATGAAATATCTGTGAATATGAAACATCCCAATATTTGCAATAGGAAAATGCAAGCTGACAACAGGATGGTTGATGTATAGGTAGTGTAAAAAGAAGGCCGAAGTCCAAAGCCTTACTCTCACGGCTGTGCCTGTGAGGTTGATGTGGGATCTGATGTCTGGACTTCTCCAGTCATCTCCAGACAATGCGCAGGATACCAAGCTCCCAGAGACACAGTGCTGATTGCTCCATTGGTGGCCATGACTCCAGCATGCTGCCTAGCCATTCTCCTACCAGCTTCTCCTAAAAGTTTCTATTAAACTCCAGAAAACTGTAGCTACCATAGTAATCAAGGATGAGGATTTGTATCCTGGATGTTGGGTCTTTTTCAGCCTCTGCAGTTGGGAGAAACCCATGCTTTACATTTCTCTGTGGATAGACACTTCCAGAGAGATAAACTGCATTTAAGCACGAATTTATGGGAGAGATGTATTTGGAGAGTGATTCACCCAAATAATGAGAAAGGTGGTTAGAATTCTTAGAATGAGTTGCCTAATCCAGAGTCCTCTCTCTCTCTCATGTCCATGGAAACACCACTGACACCTTGGCCATGATTGCTTGGGCTGTGGTGCCACGAACAGCTGACTGGACCTTGCTGAGGCTGGAGAGGGGAGGAACTGCTTGACCCCATAAATTCTCTGACTTTTTCCTGAGCATAGATGAAAGCTGGTCCTGCTCTTCTCTGGGTTTTGGGATTCAAAGATGAACACATTGTGTTGTCACTGGGAGATTCTGCCTCTTAGACTCAGCTCAAGAAAAAGCTCCCATTTCTGTTGAGTTGTTCCTTTTAGTTTCCAGAAAGCCAGTAATGTAAAGACTTCAGTAGAAAGCTGGCAGTGTGCACCTAGAAATCAATCTGACATGGATTTTCTTTGCCAAACAATATTCACTCTCTATTCTCTTTTGCTTGATGGGCATTGGTTTTGTGTTATTTCAAGACAGTTCTCAAAATCCCATTATATGATCCTGCCAGACTCCACATAACAGCAAAATTGTCATGTCCCAGAGCACTGAAGTGACCTGTAGGTCTGATCACAGCACTGTAAGGTGGATGCATGCTTATATGCTATCCCACTCAGATTGTTAATTTGGTTTAGCAATGCAGCTTTCAAAGTGACTATGGAAAAGGCTGTGGTAAAATAGGTTATTTAGTGGTTGTGTGCATACTCACACGCCTGGGGTGCATCTGCATCTTCTCTAGGATGCCTGCCTAGTAGATGTGATTTTCTATTCTAGATGTAGAGGTAAATTTCTATTTTAAAACATAGCATTTGAGAAGGAGACTAAAAATATATAGCTTTGAGGAACTGCTTTATTTTGAGGATGTACTGTATCTTACTAAAAAAATTGTACTATCTAAGACAGGCCAAGGTTCAATATAAATACTTAACACAAGTCTGTCAAAGAGTTTGCTGATGTCAGTCAGCAGTGCTGGCTTTGACTTAATTTCTTTGGTGCTATTTTGAGAATGAAAGCACCAGCTTGGCAATATCAGGATTTTGATTCCTTCTGGTTTGGTGACCAACTGTTTGTGCCCTCATGTGTGCTGCTGAACAAGGACCGTACATTTTCACCTAGGTCAGTTGTAAAGAGAGTAACAACATGCTGCATTTTTTGGGAAGAGTGTGCCTGTGCTGTGGGTGTACAAAAAGATTTCATGTTGGGCATGCAGCACTGGTGAGTTATGAGACTGATTTATTCAGATTTCTGCCTTTATTTGTCTATCCCTTACACCTATCACTTAAATACTCCCACTTCCAGAAAGAAATGCATCAACAGATTGAAAACTCATGGCATCCTACATAACAGTCTCTGTCAGAAAGTAATGAATATTAGACTAACATGAAACCACTGCAAAAATGTCACTAATGTAACATACAGAAAAATTTTGGCTAACAGGTTTAGCCTCCATTTTGGAAACAGCATCATGAGATCTATAATGATGACAACTGTCAGACTGCAGCTAGTAATGATTGAGGCTTACTTTGTAACTTCAGCATCTATTCCCCTTTCTTCCTACACAGTATTTTCATTTAAAATAAGACATGAAGATCTGAAATGTTTTATTAAGTAATTCACTTTTTGAATCATATGGAATAACTCTAGGAATATAGAAAGAAAATGTTAAGAAGTTGAACTCCTTAGGGGAAAGTAAATTTCTCAAAGCACAAGCCCAGAATAAACCTGGGTCGATGTTTTGTCAACTTTCTCTATCAGGGTTCTGTCACAAGGTACAGAAGAAGTAATACATGTGACCTTTTTGGCAAGAATCTCCTGTTCACTGTACCACACAGCCACCTGAAAAAGCATCATTCTGACACCTTTAGCACAGGCCTGCTTATGAGAATGTATCTAAACCATCTTGGACTGGTCATGGATTTTCTGAAACTTATTCTGCTTGAGTGTTCTCTCCAGCGAATTTGAAATAATGTCATCTGAAATGTGTGAACATTCATGTATCTAGACATTGCAAATATTTTTTTTCCCACATAGTACTTTCTGAGCAGCGTGCCTAATGAGGTAGGGGAATTTGTGTCCCTAGAGAGGTGTGGGACCAGGATGAGCAGACGCCCTGAAAGCAGTGTGGGCACTGTGAGAAAGGTACATGAGCCTCTTGAGGCTACCCCTTGAGATCTTTTGCAAACTGGTTTTCTGTGAGGCACCTTGGTGGCATTTTGATGAGCCAAGAGAAAGTAGCTCTCAGCTGAACCTGTCCTGGGTTCCTGGCAGAAATTTCCATGTTTGTAAGTGGGAGCTGAGAGTAAACCTGTGCTGGCTGGAAGTCTATCCACGTTGTATCCTAGACTGATTTGCAGGAGAGTTCAAACTGTAAAACTCATAATTATTTGCAACAATATCATCTGCCATGGATGAACTGTATCATAAGGAAGAGTTTACCTAGGACCTGGTCATTTCTGTAGCTTCAATTAATACTTCCCATTTTATTCATATAACAGTGCTTCTATTTACTGCAGGCCAATCCTTCTTAAATAATTAATTTATAAAGAGATTGCATTTTTTGAGCTGACACTGAAGAACCTCCTAAATTACATTCAGATTGATTAGCTGACTCTCATTTAGGAGGAGCTCAAATAGATATTAACTTAAATGCAAATATATGTTTGATGAAATAGTCACTGTCAAAATTACAAGGTTTTTTTACATTCCTCCAACCTTAAAGTGTAGATTACTGTCAATACAGTCAATCACAAGGAAAAATTTGGTAATTCTTGAAGGGACTGAAAATTTATGTAGCTGTTACAGAGTGACTCTTTACATTTTTGCTTTCATGATATAACTTGTTAAATATTATTTTTTAAATGTGCTGATCTCCATTCTTTTTTCTTCTAGCAGTGTGAGCTGAGCTACATGCTTCTTTCCTGCTGAATACATATGTGACATGGTTTATCGTATCCCATTTTAAATTATGCTGATATATTGGAAACATATAACACAGAGGCACCAGAAAATAGCCTGTACTTTAAACACTTCTGTAGTCATTGGCAGGACTACTCAAGCCTATTGAGGCATATTTAAAAATCCAGAGCATAGAATACATAATTTGGTCTTTGAATGATAAACTTGGCCCTTTTTTGGCTGATAAACTTAGTCCAAGTACTTACAGTATCTTTTTGGGCTTGAAAGCTTTTATTGTTAATTTGCAAGCAGGTCTTTTTCAGATCTCTTAGGATTCTCTTTCACAGCTAGATGGAGACTTACTATGAGAAGAAGAGACTGTGTCCAGTCACATCAACCAGATCAGCTGAAGATCCAATTTCTCAGTAATTGGGATGCAACTTCTCTGAAGTCCTTACTAGCCTTGAGATGAAAAATTGGTTTAACAGAGCTGCCTGTGGTTTGTTTGCTTTCCTGAACAGTGTTACACTATGCCAGACCCTCAGGATGGCTTGAAGTTGACAAGTAGTGTCAATAATGTAATGATAATTGTAATAGTGATTTAAATTCACTAATTATTCCCAGCACTAGATAACTATTTTGCCAAATATATGTGAAGCAGAATCTAATCAGAAAGCATCAATTATTTTTTTCCTTCCTACTATAGCTGTGTTGATGCAAATGTAAGTCCGAGCAATGATGACTCTTAACAGCAGAAACAATGGTCAGAACATACAAGCAGTGAACATACAACTTCAGTATGCATATCCTGTCATCCTGTAGGGCCTTGATGGAAGGTATTTTTCATGTTGCCACCATGCCTGCACAAGAATTGAATTCAATTCAAACACATCCTCAAATGGGAACAGAATCCATTTCAGAGCTGGATGCTCACTGCCCTGAACCCTCATGGGTGCTCCAGGGGAGCTGTGTACAGGAGAGCTGCCAGGGACATGTGTCTGCTCTCAGGTGGGAGCTCCTACAGAGGGGTTTGGTTATGCTAAGTACATTTTTTCAGATAGATAAATCTTATGGCTAAAATCTCCCACCAACCCTGTTATTTCTAAGATGGGAAGCTGTGCTTCCAGATCCCTCAATGCGACCCCCGCGTGCAGAGATTTCAGGACACAAAAGAGCTCAGATGGAAATTGCACTCTGTCATCTTTCTGCTAGAAAAGCTTCTTGGGTCTGAAAACAATGGTGTCCATTTGCTTAGCTCACCAGCTTCATGCTCTCCCTTCTCACTGTCTCACGGCTCCATCTGTTTCCCTGATTTCCTGCTTGCGTGCTCTTCTGGGCTGATCATTAGACCTCCAACCATCCCCACTGCAAGAGCTCCTTCAGATGTGTTTTCTTTAGCCTGGCCTTGCTTTGCAACAGTGCAGGTTTTGGAGCTGTTTCCTGACAGCTTCCCATCCTTCTTGCTCTTGAGGGATTTCTAAAAGTAGGGTGGACTGACAAAGTCTGTTAACAAAAACATGAACACTTTGTTTCTCAGCTGGAAAAAAATAAAGTAAAATTATACTGGAAAGAAAAAATTGCATCTCCAAATAGACTTTAAATTATAAAAACAAAGAAGTAAATATATTTACTTGTAAACTCTATAGGTGAAATATATGCTGTACAAAATAAAATTATTAAGTCAGTCCCATCTAGTCCCGTCACAGTGAACATGCTTCTACTCCTTCTCTGCATGTCTGGCTGCTTGGCAGGGCCTCTAATAATGATAAATTTGTCAGTATGGTCTTCTTGTGGCTGTATATAAAAAGCCTAGCACTCCACACCCGAAAATCCATGTTGTGTGTGCACTTTGCCAGCTTAGCAAGCAGCTGTCTTTTGTTGCTGTTTTTAATTTTATTGTTTTTTTTTTAAATTGTGATGCTAGCTGTGAGCATGTAGTCTGTCACAGTTCACAGGGAACTGCAACCTTTTATATCAAGTTATGCATTTTGTATGCAACCATTTTTTTGCATATGCATTCATCTTGTGTATATAAAATGTGACTATACTCCAACAACATCATAGGGAGTTCAAGTACAAAACACTATGAATTTCTATCTTTCAGTGTACATCCTTCTCTTTTTAAAATTTATTTTAGGCCATGAGGGGAAAAATTTACTGCTATTTAGCTGGTTAGTAACAGCTAGAGATACTTTATTTTAGTTGTCCTATCATTTTTAATACTGCAGATAGTCACTGTAATAACTGTCATGAAAATAAATTCATTAAATGTTCCCATCTTACATGCTTTAACTGGAATTTCATTGTAATTTAACAGAAATTACATGTTCATTCCAGCCAAAGTACTGTTAATACTTGAGTTAAACAAAATAATTATCTTTATGCCTGAGCTCTGGGGTATTATTTGCACTGGTTGCTTTAAAGTTGCATGGTCCTGAACTAAATATCCAAAAATGTTGAAGAACTTCAAAGGACCACAATGCTTAAGTAATCCAACAAATATTAACAGTCTCTCCTCCTTAAAAAGAGAATCATTACGTAACTAATTAATTTGCCATAGTAAATAATCCTCTGACATTTACAATAAGCATCCCTATTGGAGGTTGAAATAAATATTAAGTTGCACATAAAACTATAAATAGTAAGAATTTTGATGCTGGGGAGTTTCAAAATACTGTGGAAAATAGATGAGTGCTGGCTATGTGAAATAAATTTGTAGGTCTCAGAAACATGAGCATGCCAAGAGAGTAGCTATCTGTGAAAGTACCCACGGAGCAGACCTGCCCAGCACCCTCCTGTCCTGCTGGCGGGGTGCATTGGTCAGTACATCCTATATCTGACTGAAGTGTCTGAAGTTTGTTTTTAATAGCTTTAGCTTGTCTCAGCTGGAGGGAGTCTCAGCATGAAATTTCCATTTAAAGGCTGAAGCACAGCACGCGGGGGCTGGACTCTCTCTCCCATGGCCATGGGAAGTATGGATAACCCCTTGTAGCACGGAGACAGTGAGGAGTAGTCGGGGTAGTGTGGGATCTTCTAGGCAGGGGTGTTGTGCAATTTTGGTTGCTCTCACACCTGCTGATCTTATCTTGCCTATGAGGTTTCTGGCCGAAGCTGCCCATCATGCCCCTTTCTCTCAGCGGAGGTTATGAACCCCTTCGGCTGGTTTCATTGCACACACAGTCTGTTAATGTGCTCTGGGTGGTGGAAGCTCTGGGTAGCTCAGCTGCAGGGGAGGCGGCAGGACTTGCAAAGTGATTTTAGGTGCCAAGTATCAAAGCTGCAAGCGGAGAGTGCTCCTGAGTGTGGTGGAATGCTGTGCAAACTCCAGTGCTTTGGAGTGTTGTAGTAGTGTAATGCCTTGACCTCAAATTACTCCAGGCCCTGCATATGTCTGACCAGACCATGCCAGTGTGCCTCCTGACTTGTGTGGCTTGCACGTCCAAAACACAGGCATGTGAATGCCAAATTTCTGGAGCCCTGAGGAGAAGTACCATTTCCTGCATCTCACAAGAAATCCCCTTCTTTCACCTCATCCTAATGTATAATGACACTATGTGCTGCCTGACTCTCCAGTTGCCACCATAAACCTGTTTTTGTTTCAGACAGAAGATGGCAACTAGGCATATCCAAGGCTTGACTTGAATAAACCAGGTCCTGGGCAGCACATGGACCTGGCTGAAGGTTTGCAACAGGGGATCTACGTTGGCCAGATCTCAACCTGTCATCCTTTCCCTCACAAAAAAATGGGCAATTCTGTAGGTTATTTTGCATATTATTCTCCTAGGCTTGTAACTATTCACATATATTAGTGCTGCATATCTACAGATGTAAAGATAAGTGAGAGAGCATTATTTTATGTGTGGTTGTTTTGTTTTTTTTTTCCAGAGAGTTTTGCTGAACATTCCCTGTGATCCCTATTATTGCGAGACCAGCCAAAGACCAACATCAGGACATGTAGCTGAACTCTGGTCCCACAGAAGTTTGAAGGTGGAGCCCTCTGGTTCAGAATGGGATAATTGACCCAGAATTTTACCAATTCACAGCTAAAAAAGGGGAAAATCAGAGGATGTAGTTAACTCAGCATTCTGTAGCTGGAGGAGGCTTTGGGGGGCACAGGGAGCTAAGCAGGCTGTGTAGTGAACAGCACATGTAGGGCACACTTTTGCTGAGGAATGAAACCTAGTGTGGAGAGTGACATTAGAATAAGTCAGATCCCTGGGAAGCATAACACAGGTTGCAAAGGAGAATGCTGTATCACAGCAGGAAAGGGATAGAGAATAGTCTTGAACATACTGGTGTTTAATACAACCTGGTCAGCAGAGATAATACTAAGTAAAAAAAGAGGAGGGGATGCAGCTACTGCAAGACAGTGGCTTGAGGACTGAGATATATTGAATTTAAATTCTGCTCATGAATCAGGGAAATCTCTGACACACAAAATAAATTATCTAAGATGTTAGGCAACTCCACTCCTGTGGGTAGTTGTGTGGAGCCAGTGGTTAGATTTGGAGGGCCAAATGCCTGGAGTGCTCATCACATCATGGGCTGCCAGGACAGAGGACTGACTCTTTCTTACAGCATTAACCCGAGCTTGCAGGCATGCAGAAAGATAGGTAGGGGAAACATGGAACTTGGGGTCACCCAAACTCCTACTACAGCAAGGCTACAATTAAAGAGAAAATTCACTCAGCAGAAAAGAGAGATCAGCACTCTCCTGCTATTGAATATACATAATTGATTACAAGAATTAGGAAGAAATTTTTACTTTCTTGCTTCAGGGTTTTGTTTGGCATCTCTGGTACAGCCCCCATGATAACATTTCCTACTTGCATTTGTAGCTATTTCCTTTAACGTTTAATTGATGAATATGCTAATTTTGTTGCATTGCTCTTTCTTTAAATGGTATGTTGCAAAGGGCTAAGATTTGAATGGAAGCAGGACATGGAGTCCTGTTGGGTTGGACCATTTCCATAGGTACTTTGTTAAAATGCAGGATGATGAAAGATTCCAGGCAGAAGCAGAATCCTGCATAGTGTTAGAAAATCAGGATACTGCTTTGAAGTTTCATGTTTGACTACGCTGACATTGGGACAGATCCTGTGACTATGAAAAGGTGTAAAATCTGCAAAAGTGCCTACTCAAGAATTGAAACCTCATCAGTATCACGTAATTTAAAATAACAAAAACACATAAAAGCTCACATCGCTCTCCTTCCAGTGACATACTGGTCCCTTTGCAAATGCTATTTCAAATTTGTTAGCTGAAGGGCTTCAGTTTCTACCTCAAGGATGAGCATCGCTACCTTTACCACAGGGTCTGCCAAGAGTTGTGGATTCTGCAAAGCCCTAATTGAATTCTGCTGAATGTTTAGGAGCAGATTTATTAAGGATTTATTTTCCAGTGGTAGTGCAATACCCAAATTTGAGAGATTTCACTTAATTTTGTTCTTTAATCTTGATTGAGATCTAACTTTTAAGGAAATAAACTGAGAACGTCCTGTATATGTCCCTTCCTCCCCAAAAGACTGCGTTCCTTCATTTGGATTTATGTGTTTATTCATTCATTGTGGTAACTCTACGATTAGGCAGATGCTAATTACATCCTTAATAGAACTGGATTAATGCAATAAATGATCATCTATCTTTTTATTAGATCCCAAGTAATTATTTACCCCCTCATCACACTCTGATTTTGCTTACATGGTATAAAAGCTTGAATTTCCTATTCTTTTTGGTGAAATCTGTAAATTTGTCAGTGGGAGAAGGTAAGTCACCTAATGTTTTGGTCTATGTGAACTTTTCAAGTGGATGGGTATTCATTTTGAAGTCATATGATCCTGACAAGAATAGTGTCTGTGAAGTCAAAGAGAAACAATGCCTAGCATCTCAGTGTCCTTAAACAAACTGTACATTTCAGTAAATATCAGAGATTTATTGGTGACCCAGAGGGAGATGAAGGAAAGGCTAAGGTTAAGACTACCATTTGTAACTTTCAAATCATTTATGAGCAGGATGGAAATTTAGTCCTTTGAAATCTCCCAGGCTGAATAGTGAGAATGTCTCCCCTTCTGTTGCTTCTCTTTGGAGGTGTGCCTGAGCAGCAGATTTTGCAACCATGTCCCAAGTGAAGTTTGTCTCTTAGTAGTTAGAATCAGTGGAGTCAAACCTCTTGCATATTCAGTATAAAATGTTACACCTCTGATTCACCTTTATTTTAAAGACCAAAAGGCCAAACTGTGTGAATCTCTGAAGAGGAACTCAGGTGAAACAGGTAGACCTTAACATGTCAGGAAGAAATAGGTAGCTCATGTTTCTGGTCTGTCTTTTCTACTTGTGACCTTCATCCAAAGTCTCGAGTCAACATTCATTCAAAATCAACTAATTTTTCCTTGTAGAAAGCAAATCAGCTTGTGAGAGCTCCTGTCCAGATACAAAGCAATTCTGTTTGACAGCAGCTCTATTTTCTGCAATTTATAAAAGGTATTGGTTAATCACCATTGCCACTGAATTAAAATATTAACTTTCAATGTTATGTGATTTGAGTAATGCAACACAGGTAGGTAAAGACAGGCTCTCTGACGTGGATGTGTCACAGGCAGCATCTGTGGCTTCCAGGAACAAAGCCTCTTCTTCAGGAAAGATCCAGTGTATTGTTTAAGAGACACAGATTGCTAAGGATTTAGAGGTTGTTCTGGAGCAATGTGTGCCAGGCTGCTGTATTAGATCTATCTTATGCTTGACTTTAATTGCTTCTGCCAACATGAGTATTAAGGTTAGAAATATTGGAGTGACATTTAAAAAAAAAACAACAAAAAGGAGCTGTTAAGGGTGGAGGAGAGCAAGGTTTAATCCCATTCCTAGTTAAAGTACATCTCTAAACAGCAGTAGCTCAGGTCTACAAAATTCATTCATCTGTTTCATAATATCTGGAAATAACAGGGTTATATCAAACAGGTTCAAGGATTCCTGTTATGAAAAGTGACTAATGCATTTTATGTGTTAGGGTCTGGGCAGTAAAAGAAATTGCAGGAGGATGCAATCATACAGCCACTACAGACAACAGAATGTCACTTTACAACATTTTCTTACCTTAGCTTTTCCCAGCTTTTCCCAGTGTCTCCACAGTGTGTACTCCAGATGCATTCCAGGTCTGCACTGCTGTTATCATTTAGAGTAATACTCCATATGTAATTCTACTCTAGTTAAATATGTTAATAATATTAATATTCTGTAAATAGATCTGTAACTATCCCGCTTGGAATATTTGATGTGCTCTGAAACAGGCTTGTGTTTAATCCCCAGATACAATGAGAAGGTCTAGAAGAATAGGAAACAATAACGCAGCCTGCAAGCTCATGTCAGCTATTTCATGCCAGCTATTTCATGCCAAATGTTGTTCTCAAGCACCTGGCAAGCACAATTCATTCATTTTCCAAATGTCAGTGGCCAGCCATCTCCTCAGGACATTCCCTCCCAACACAGGGACACTCAATAGGCGCAAACGTGTGGCCTTTGGCTGACAGCCTTGTTCCCAAGTCACATGTGCAAACTGTAAGAGCGGAAGCTCCTCTCGTTTCTGTTTTTGTCTTGCAGGTGGCAACTTTTTCCATTATCCTCCTGTTTATTTTACTCTGCCATCAGTATTTTGTGGTACTTCAATGGAGCTTTGATAGATGCATATTTGGAATACTGAAAAAATTCCATAGGTGCCTAGACTCAACAACTGGTTTTTGCTGTAATATGCAAAATATTAATGGTATGCTGTAAGCACCTCGCTTTTGGGAGTCGGCACAGTTGCAAGAATCAGGCATGTGCCCAGATCTGCTCTGTACATGCCATTATTCATCACTGCCCTCTCCAGGATACGGTGCCCCAGACCCAGGGCTGGTGGGGTGAGCGTAGGTGTAGGAGGCCTCTGCCTGCCAGCACCTGAGCCCAGGGTGCTGCTCCATCACCTCCTGCTTTCCAGCTGCAAGTCACATCACAAGTCCTCTACCCTAAATCTTGTACCTACCATGGGGTGGCAGCTGTAATATTGTATGAATAAGAGTCTGAAAGAAGCCTTGTCACCACACAGAGTGTAGAGGGTGTCCTCAGTAGGGTATTTGTGTGCAGCCTGTCTAGACAGCCTTTGAGATGCAAGCTTGCCTTCAGTGGACATAATACAACTGTGTACTAATGGTCTTTGAGGTTCTCTGACTCATAAATGTAACCTAAAAGCTCTTGTCACTTCTGTCAAAAATAAATTCAAATAATGCTTCTTCCTATGCCTGAAAAATAAATTTTCTTCAGTGTTTTCAACACCTCTCTTTTTAGTGTGAAGAATATGAGATAGGTTAACACAGGTTTTTGAAAAGTCAATTAGCTAGTAGTCATAAAGTGAATTGAAAATATTTTTCCTTCTTTTTTTTCTTCATAAGATGGCATCTCACATATCTCAACACTTGGCAGTCCATACCTCCGGCAGCTGAAGCCATCCTATTTTTTTTTGTAAATCACTACAGATTTGCAATTTAAACAACTATTAAAAACACTCTGATGCTTAAAATAAAAAATAAAGACGTTTGTAAAAGTGGCCAGAGGCATTAAAAATAGAATTTATACCTGGCTATATGCTCTCAGCATCTAGCATTTTTGCCTATTGGCAGCAATGGACTATAGAAGTGCTCAGTCTCCTGGGCAAAGGATGAAGCTCATGTGTTCAGGCTGTCTCTGAAATGTCTTTGCTGCCTTCAGGCTGCTTAATTGAGAGAAATGGCCACAGCTACTGGCAGGAAATAGTAAAACTGCTGTTTCTTTCTGTCTGAGAAGGCCAGACACTGGACAACAGCATGTGTGTGTGTGTGTCCATAAAGAAGTGGTGCCTGGTTGAAACCCTAAATCCGGAAAGGTGTGCAGGTGCCCACATAGCCTTTTAGGGACCTGGCATAAACTAATTAGCACTCCGGTAGATCAGACAAGATTGAGTGAGGGAGTCCTTGGGTAAAAGTTGTCCTCGATCCTGTATTTGTTCACGTTTAGGGAAAAGTTCATCTTTCCTATCAGTGTGTTCATCAGGAGACAAGCTGAAAAGCACATGGTCAGAGAGGGAATGTTGGTGTTTTCGAGAACTGATGTTCGTTTGGAAGGAGGGCTGTGTTTATGATCGTGCCTTTCATTGGTCATGTTTTGTAGCCATTCACTCTGTTCATGTTAACATTTTCACTAGTCTGTAGTTCGGAGTAGTACTCTGGATGCAATAAAAACCCATGCAATAGCTAGCGTTGTCAAGGATGAGGGGGACGGCAGTACCTGATTACCAGCACATGTGGCCATTTGTGCCAATGGAGCATTACAGTTTACTCTCCGGCTGAGTCATCTTCCCCTGAGAAAGCTGCATGAAAATAACACTTAAAAAGGGTGATAAAGACTGTAGAGATAAAAGAGAGTGAAGAATCCGCTAGCAATATTTCTGTAGCAAGCAGATGACTGAATGTATTTCCAAATGTTACGTAAATTCTTGTGTGACTCACAACACCACAGTCTATACAGCACATGCAACATTTGGTACAGCAGCGAATCCATGTAAATACCAACAGCATTTTTGTAGTCTTAGAAGAGGCTCACAAAGAAGTAAACCTGCAAATTTGCATTAGCTTTCTTTTAAATGGGGAGCTTGTATGCTTGTATGCTTGTATGTAAACATGGCGGTTTAATTTCTTTCTGGTTCTATCAGATCTTTATTTATTAATAGCAGGAAAATCTCTTTGTACTGAGTATTTTTCTTACAGCGGTCTTACACAAAGAGTCAATAAAATTATTGACTTCTTTCAGTGGAACTCAAGCCAACCTGCTGTAACAGCAAGCTGTTGTTTTCTGCAGGTTTTGGACACAGATGTTTTCCTTAACATTTAATAAAAGGAGGCCTCTGGATAGATTGAATTATTCTCACAATTTAACAATTGTGTGAAAGTCCATTGAGTATCTTCAGCTGAGAAAATGGAGGCGATGGACACCTTTGATGTCGTTGAAGACCTGACGTTTCCTTGGTGTTGCTTCTTGGGTCTCCTGTGGCTCCCTAAGCCATCTTTGCTGTGCTTCAGTGTGGTGTTCTCACAGGACTGCCTGAAGCTTCCCAGCCCACTTCTTGCTTGTACTCCTTCCTGCACCACACACCATCTTCAGTTTAGCATTTGTGGGTTTTGGCCAATTATCCCCTTCGCTCACGTGTGCCTTCAGTCTAAATCCTCACATTCCAAGCCTGCTCGAGTTAAAGAAGCATTTGGATGACGCTTTCAGGCACATGGTGTGGTTCTTGGGGTGCCCTGCACAGGGACAGGAGTTGGACTCGATGATCCTGATGGGTCCCTTCCAACTCAGCACATTCTATGATTCTGTGATTCTTCCTGACTCTCTACTGCTCACGTTTTCTTCTTCCTTCTGTCCTGTCCTAACATCCTCCTACCTTATTTTTGCAGTACACTCTCCTTTAAGTTTCTCGTCCCCCTGTGTAATTTATACCTTCCTGTAAAGAAGTGCTCATTCTCCAGTCCCCCAGTTCCTTCCCCTCACACCTCTGCCTAATGCCGATTCCATAACCAGTAGCACAGAATCACAGAAAATAGGCTGCAAGGGACACTCCACAATCTTTCAGTCTGTAATCTTGTTCAGAGCAAAAATGTGAAATCCTCCCAATTTTGTAGTAATCTAATTCAAAGACATTAATCTTACAATTAGAAAATTTTTCTTCATGCCTAACTTGGATCTCAATTTTCATGCAATTTAAGTCCATCTGTTTTTGTTTTAATTCCCATGGGCATGGAAAGCAGCTTTCTAGAGCAGCTGGTTTTTGTACTAAGGATGGTTACTTCTCAGGCTTCCACCCTCTTCATATTCCTGTCTAACAAACTTCAGTTCCTTCTGTGTCTGATACCATCAATTTTCTTCATATTTTTTCCCTCTATAAAAGTCCTTTTCCCGCTCTTTAACACATTTAGTTTCCCCATGGCTTCCCCTTTCCCCTCACTTTCTTCCCTTTCCCCATACTTTCTACTCTCTCCCGTTTTCGATTTCAACATGCCTATACCTCCTTATTCATAAATACTCGTTTCAAATCCCTCTGAAAATGCCTGTTCTGTTGTATATCATGGGTGCATGTGGAGGCTTGTTGCAATCTATGCCAGGAATGTGTTGCCTTGGTATGGCAGGAATGCATGGAAGCCCTCCATTGGGATGGAAATGCCTTTCAATTACCTTCTCTTTGCAGAATGTCTTTTTTAGTCCTAGCCCCTGTGAAATGCTGCTGCTGCTTTTCTGCCTTCACTGTTTCCATGGTAGCCGATCACATCCTTTCATGACTTTCTCATCAGTGGCCTAAACAAAATCTAGAACTGTCATAATTAAAATGGAAGGCAGTTTACAATATTTGTGAAGACTGGGTGGTACTACACGATAAAAGTACTTTGCAGCTAAAAATGGGTAAGTAATTAAGCATCATTATCTTAAATTATGATACTTGCAGAGGTATTCTGTGGAACATATCCTGAATATAGTAAAATTGTAATGTTAAATACAGCTAATGACACTGTTCCAGAAGTACAGAACATAATGGTTTAATTAACCCTGAGTTACTACAGCCTGATTTTAACTAACTTTCTTCCACTCCTTCCTTAAAAGCACTCCCAGTTCAAGCATTTCAGCTGTATGCCCTTGGAATCAGATGTGGATTTGGATTCTAATGAAATCCCAAAATTACAGACTGCAGCTCCAATGGCTGATCCAAAATCCAGATCTAAATGCTTGCAACCTTTGGCATATTTGTAGGCCAGGTTCAGCATCGTCATAGGCTGCAGTTTTCAGCAAAATACCTGATTCCCTCCTGCTTCCCCCCTTTCCCTCCCCACAAATGTCTTTGAATAGTAACTGTGAGGTGTTCAGGAGCTGGAAAAATTTCAAACTTAGGTCATTAAGTGTAGACTAATAACATTAAATACAGGCATCCATTCTCAAAAATCTTGGTCAAGAACTGTCTTTTGTGGTCTAACACAGTGTCTCTCTGCCAAGCTGCTATTCAGTGGACCACAGTTTGGAAATTTGAAAAAGACATGTCTCCTCTCTCAAATTCATGTATTGATTTCCAAGGAATTCAGGTACTGTCATGGATTAACATACAGATTATTATTACAAAAGATAACACCTGAAATTCTACTCTTTGACTATATTCTGTATTTTCTTGGATAAACTGGCATAAAAAAAAGCAGAGTTCAAAACTATGGCTTAAAGCCTGTAATTCACCTCTCTGTCATTTACTGCTCTTTATTAACATTGAAGCCATTTATGAAAGCAAAACCTAGTCCTAGTCTAAATGTATGTGCCCCAATTCCCATTGAGCTGTCTGATTAATCAGCATAAGGTATGATGGAAGACATACGAAAGCTCAGGCAAGTAAGAAAAAACCAAATTTCCAACACAGGGTGTATTTTATTCCATCTAACAAACCACATGTTTGTGTATCAAATCCAGGAACCATCATAACACACTAACCCAGTAAATCACAACCCTCAAGAGGACTCCTTCATCTTCTGAGCTGAGAATCAGCTTCAACTGCATGGCCAGTCTTTTTCACAATCTTACTCTGGGTATTTATAATGAAGTTTGTAACCCAATTGATACCAGATTTTTTCCTCAACGATGACAACATTATGTCGGTTTCTATGAATTATGAAGAACCATTAGAAATCTCTGTGTATTGAGTTTTCAGTCATTTTTTTTTCTCTTCAATTCTCACATACTGTGTTTAAATCACTGTCCTGATACTGGGGATGGTGCATATAGATTTGAAATTAGAATAGAGTCGCATAAAGCAGCATCAATAGTACGCAGAAAACCAGACCAAATTAAAATTGAGACATGACATAATGCAATTTGGTGTAGGAAAAACTGTGAGATGGCTTCCATAGTCTTACTGAGCTAAACTCACTGCTTAAATAGATGTGCCAAATAGAAAAAGTATGAGTTACTAAGTGGCTGAAGTGTGGGGGCAAATGTCCATGTGTGGGGAAGAGTAAGTCGAACTTGCTAGAGCTGGGGGGGATGGTGGACAGCTGAGGATAAAAGATAATTAAAAAATAGTGGAAGCACAGAAAGAGTAGAACCAAAACCATTTCAAAGGTGATAAGGAAAATCCTGTTCTTCTCCATCACTGAAAAAAATTCATAACCTTCCTCTTGAAGAAATGGCACTCAATATACTGTCAGTTTGCATATAAAATCTCCTAGATAACCAGTTCCAAGTGATTATGAAAAACAGTAGCTGAAACAGACACATGCTGACATGATAAAATTTATATTATCAGATTAAAAAAAAGCTGTCTGTTCTCTGCATTTTTTTTCTTTCTTGAAAACAAAAGGAAGAAACATGAGAGATTTTAACAAATTCTGTTAACAGCTTCATCTTTGCTACTGGTTTTATGGGGGTGAGGGATTTGTTCAGCTGTTACAGTGATGGTGACAACATAAACTGTTCAGATAGTTAAGTTCTTACTTTTTCCTCCTAGTCTAAAAGCCACTGACATTATAGATAGTTTTCCTTAAAGATGTTGTGTATGGAAATTATCTTTACCTCCTACAATGGTAGGAGGTGTAATGTCTCTTGTTTTACAGTTTCTGGGTCCAGTAATAAAAAAAAGGAGATGGATACTGTAGATGGCTCAGTTACAGCATGTTGCCATACACCACTTCTTGCTCAGACTTAACATAATTTCAATTTTTTCCTATTTCTGTGAATATTAAATGAGAGAATGAGAAGACTACTTCATTTGAAAGGCTTATTTAATTTCCTTTCTCTTAATTTATTTCCTGAATTACGCTTCCATAGGAGAATGGTATGTAGAACTGTCTCCCCTGACTAAACAGTTCAAATGAGCTATTAGTAAAACCGTTTAGATATAATTCACAACCATGTTTTATTAATAGCAACTAACTAAGAATGTTACTGTAGCTCAATATGTAGTGAATTTCTGCAGGCTTTTATTGTTGCATTCAGATCCACAGAATCTTTTACTGTTGTGTAACTGTATCTTAGTAGACATATTAATACATTAACAGATCCATATGTCATTAAAAGTTATGTAAGTAACTATTTCAAGACTTTTAATCAAACACTCACAAAGAGGCGTTTCCTTCTTTTAAAGTCACCACCCAGTGATTATGATTTTTTAAAAATACGTCTTTATCTGAAAGGCAAGTTGTAGTAGTCATATATCATGAAATTTCTGCTTTCAAACCAAATCCCTCCTTTGGAAAGCAAATGCAAAATATTCCACTCTTTGCCTTCCTTACTGCTTTTCTGATGGGAAGGCAAGGACTATATATGTAAGTAAAGAAAGGACTGGATACACTACAAAGTAATGATAACATGTTTTTTTTTCTTCAGCCTTTGGCTTCTCAACATCATTAATTTGCTGCTTTTCTGTGTATACTATATATATTGTTTAATCAGATATATTGAATTGCCCAAGAAACCAGACCTCAAATTCAAAGGTGAGAGCTCACTGTCTACTGACACCTCGGAGCAAACACACAACTGTGCCAGGAAAAACTACTTTTCCTGTGAAAAAACTTCCTTGCACTGAAGTGGGGTAAAATTTTCCATGCTAGGGTAAATCTTGGAGCATTAAGTTGCATTGTGTGCCTATGGGATTTTTTTTTCCCTTAGGCATAGCAGATGCATTCTCATGTAAACCCATTTGTAAGTTTACGACTGATATAAACCACTGGTAAAGACATCTAAGAGGAGAAACGTCCGTCTGCTTTCAGACTCCACAGAAAAATTGCCACATTTCTATGTACATGTTGATTTTTGAGAATTATGAAGACTGATGGGCAGGGAAAGCTGTCACATTTTTCTTAGCTGATTATGAAAACTTTTTTTTTTTCTTCTATTTCTGGGCAAATCCTTTGCTTGCTGCTGTTACGATTTATATATGCTTGAGTATATTATCACATACATAGAAGTAAAGGAATATTTCATGTCAACTTTGCTTTCATTATTGAACATGTTATACAACGTGGATCACAAAATGTCAGAGAAGAGCTGTCTCAGTGAACTTGATTTTAAATTTTTCTGGCATTACAGTTATTTCTCTCTATTTTTATTGAGAATGTATTTTTCTCTACTCGAAGAGCCCAAAATTTTCCTTAGGGAATGGGTTATTGCACAGAAAAAACAAATTCTTGAAGTAGAGCTTCATGCTGGTAAAATTATTTTAAAGAATAAGACAGTAACAACTACTTCATAAAAATATGTTTCCATTAAATAGGAACTACTAAGAAAACTTGCTCTCCTTTTCAACTAAACATTAGGATTTCAGCACGGTTATCTAGTAATCTGAACTGGAATCACAGAAAATAGAATTCTCAGCTGATTTAGTTCAACAAATGCAGTAGCTTTAAGACAGTTATAATGGTGAATCTTCTCTGTGTAGAATATTGGCTCACAAACTTCATGTTAATTATAAACCTATGAAGACCTTGAGAAGGAGGGAAGTCTAAAAAAGTTGTTGATTCACTTACAAGAACAGCTGTTAATGGGGCAGTCACACACTGATTAAAACAAGACTGATTAAACTATCCCTATAGTGGGAGTATAATTTAAGATACTAAATTTATAAAGATACAAAAATCCTTTATCAGAAGATAAAAAAAGACAAATAAGAAAACTTGTCTTTAAAAAAACCAAAAAAAAACCCCCCAAAACTTCAAATTGTTTCCAAGAATTGTTTTGTTGAAAACAGTAACTCACATGATTTCAAAGAGGCCAGGACTTCACCCATTTACAGAGAGTGAACAAAATAATTCATAAACAGGAAAAACTAGCCTGAAACTCTTTATTAATAACCAACTTATTTTATTAGAGCAAATACAGTTGTGAAAACTGTACATTGTACATTTTGGGTCAAGAATTATAAATAGAGAAACTCATAGATAAAGAGTTCATTCTTTGACAGCAAGAAACTCTAGACAAAATGACATTATTAAGTACATTGGCAGGCTTCATTGTGCTGTCCAAAATGTAGTGTACAGTATAACAACCAATTATAAATAGCCTTTCATGTAAAATACAGCTGTGCACATTTTAGAAAAATACCAACAATTTTTTTGAGCTTTGTTTTAAAAAAGCTTATAAATCATACATATTTATAAATGGTACTAACATGCTTACTTAAATTTATAAACATTTTCATAAGCTTTGTTACCCATTATTTCCAGAGCGTAAAGTATTTTAAACAAACATTTAATAGGAATTAAATACGTCAGTTACAAAATTACCTCTCCATGTAAGGAGACAGGGGGTGATTATACTGTTGGATGGAACATTTTGCCCATTATGTCAAGGCTTACACAGTAACTTTTAAAATTTTGTTCTTATTTAAGAATTACTTTCCTAAATTTAAAACACAATTTATTTTTTTTAAAAAATAAATATACAAGTTTTAGTTTCATTTGCTCTCTTTCTGCTTTCTTCTTTATCCACACTGGTCAAAATACAGGATTCTCAACATACTTCTGTAAAAAACACCACGGTGTTACTGCCCTGCTTGGAGCTGCTTTGCTGCACAATATTCAGTCCACACCTACGTTACTTTAATATGCTGCATCAAAAGATAGCTAATGTACTTTGTAAGAATGTTGCCCATTAAACCATGCAAACACTTAGAAAGTTTACAAACAGGTTCAAAAACTATATTGTATGAAAGATTTTCTAAAAGAGATAAAATAAACCATAATACCAGCCCTTTGCTTTTGTAGCTTTTAATTAAAATATTTACTTGCCAAATGATCACACCATATATTTTCAGTAAATAAGCATGCTTTTGATTAATATAGGGTACAATAATTACAGTATAATGGCACATAAAAAGAAACATGATCACATCATTTGAACAAAGGGCTGTGAAGCTACTTAAGACAAATTTTCCAAATGAAAAATTTTGAGGCTTTTTTAATGCTGAGGTAAAATTATAAATGGACTTTAAAGACACTGAAGGCATCAAATCAATAAACAATCACTTCATATTTCTAAATGCTCTACCTGAATGTATTCAACACAAATCTAGTACTTTAAAATTATGATAATTTATTATGAGCATTAGCTAGCTTAACTGTCATTTGCATTAATGTGCTCTCAGACAAGACTTTATTTTTACTGCTGGCAAAATACCTCAGTGTTGAAACGTAATAATTCAAATCACCAATTACCACAGCACCAGAATTTAAAAAAAAAGAAAAGAAAAAAAAAGTCAACATGCAAACCCAGTATCTCATCTTTTTTCGGCTTATTCTGATATTCCACCTCCTGTTTAGAATATGCTGATATTAACTTAAGATTCTTAATTTTTTTATTATGAAAAATTTTGCTTGCTATTGGCATAAGCATTTGAGCACTTTTAGGAAGATACCAATTTTAAATTTTGCAGTCATGGTATATTACTAAAGCTTAAAGCAAAACAATTGTTCAGGTTTAGGAAAATGAATTTAAGAAATTTATCTTTGGATTAGAAAAAGATATTTCATTTTCTGCTGCTAGACAGAACTGGTACCTTTCTCCAGGTTGGACTAGACACTATGTTATGACTATACATCAAATTTCATAAACAACGAATGAACAGAATCATGCACAGGCAAATGAAATTCAATCTCCCAGAACACTGCAGGAGATGTTAAAAGCAGCAGGTAATGGAATAAGACTGGTGACTGATGCTGCTAAGTATTTCTTCTAATGAGATAGGAGTGAACGCTGGAATCACTTCCACAGCAACAGAATCCTCTGACCACATTCCTCTGGCAGTCGTTTTCCCATCTCCCCACTAAAAACATCAGACGGTAAAATAGTAAGGCAGCTGTTAGCTTCCATCAACAAAAAGTGCAGCTCCGTACATTTCCAGTTTAGTCACACTCTGCTGGAACAGATGAGGAAGCCAACGCACTTCACTGGCGGGGCTGCTTCAGCAGATTGTTTGTTTTCCAACATGGCTGCTTGCTTCAGCTTTCAGAGGACCCCAAAGCCACGAGCCACCAGCAGAGAAACTGATCTGGGCCCCTGGCTGTATTTTCCAAGTTTCATCTCTTTTGCGTCTCATCCTAATTCCAAGCCTCCTTCCCTGTGTCTGAGTATGACAGGTGCCATTTAAAAGGCTGATGACACAACTGCAGAGAACTGTGGGCTAACACCACTAGTTGTCATGACTTCACTGAAGGGTCAAAACAGTTACATTATTAAATAACTATGTTGAATCACATTCAGGCATAGCTAAAATTAAAGTAGGGAACATTAAAAGTATGTAAAGAAATTAAATCTTTATTGTTTGAGGTGGGGTGGATATGGTGATTTTTATACGAAAACAAGACCTTTCTTACCTTTCCTAATTCCAATCAAGTTAGAAAATGGACAAAAAGAATGGCTAAACCGATATTCAACAGCATTACCAGGGCGATCATCACTGAGTTAGGGCCCTGAAAATAAAATAAAGATATCAGAATTAATGCAATCTTCTACACAGTGCCCAGTAATGAACACGACCTAACTTTTTAATTTATATCTATTTTGACCTTGCTCTGAAAGATTACCTAAACATTAAAGATATAGACTCTGCTCCTGAAACGTGGCCATTACCCTTGGTATTCCAGAGAGCTAAATATCATCTGTGTGAAAATGAGCTGGATAAATACAGGTGAGAGTATTTTACTACACTGTTCTTAATCACACTGAGATTAAACTAACTGACAAATATGACTGCACAAATAAATGTAAAAAACCCTCATCAACACAAAACCAGTATCAGCTTAAAATAAAGCTAAACAAAGAACTTGAACTACTCCAGGAAAGCTGGACCACTGCTCCTCATCCTTACAGCAGGTTCCCTCCCTGAGTCCAACCTGTTCTGAAACAGAAAATGGGCTTTGCACAACAATGTGTTCTTGTATACATGTGGTTTCTGATAACCAAAGGAAAAAAAATATCACCGCTGGACTAACGTACCTAGCAATGTTTCTATGACAGACTAAAAACAATTTTACACCTGCAAAATTACAAACTTGCTTTCATTTACTGACACTTAGTGGTCATAAATCCGTATTTGATAGACCTATTTAGTGAAGAAATGAAAAGTCAACATACTCCTTCCCTTACTCAGTAATGCTAAACTTGGTTAGAAAACTTAACCATTATGTAATTTTAGTATTCCTGTGAAGTCAGAGAACGTCTTGAACAGAAGGAAATGCTCAATTCTTCCATTTTCCTCTTAACGTATTTGGTTTACAACACTGTATTTTCACAGAGATTTGTATATGCTTATATATGAAGGTTGCACATTTACTGTAAGAAAACAGAAAAACTCTTTATTCAGACAATATTTTCCTAAATCACAAAAAAGCCCACCAAAAAATCTCTGCAGGTAACTATCTTCTGAGCTGCATAAGGATCTCTGGCTTGCAGAGGAAGTTTTACATTTAATTAGCAATGACATTTTTTTCACTTTCCACCTGAGACATGCCCTGCAGAAGTTCATTATGCTTCATGGCAATGCTAACATTAGCTATATAATTTCTGGGATGCCAAGGTGTAAGAACTTGCCAGTATTAATTTGCTGCAGCAGTGTAACTGGGAAGCTACTGAATAGTACTTGTGCTATTATATCACATGCTTTCCTTCTGAAACGGTCTCATTAAACACCTTCTACCAGAATACACCTTTACACAGTAGTTAAGATGGCAGGCCAGATGTAGACTGCTAAGTTCTTGAATAAGTCACAAAATATGTTACGTCAAGTACTCCTTAAATCTCTGGGGAGTCTAAGCCCAAATCTCTGGGAAGTCTAAGCCCAATCGGCACCTCTAACCGTGAAGGTCATAAAGTTCCCTTTGCACCTACTCAGAGGCATCTGTTCACATGCTGAGGTACTAGGTATTCAAGTTCAAACAATGACTGAGACTATCAGGATGCTAATTAAATGTTGCCATAGGGGAAATGGTATTGGCAGCAACATTCATATTTTGCTTAATGACATAATGTCTAAAATATTCACCATGAAATTGAAGACTAGGCTTAAGGTCACCTTAGTCAAAGGGATATTGAATACCAAGTTCCCACTTACCAGCAGTATGTTTTAACCATTGGGTCACTGAACAGAAATGGAACCATGTACCTTCCTTCTTACTGGAAGCGAGCCACTATGTGCCAAAGAATATGAGCCACTTGGTGACGGAGAACAGGAATAAAAGGAAAGCATGACTCCAGGTATGGTTACACTTCTGACCACAGCACTGTAAGCAGCCTCACTGTAGTAGTGGTTCTCCACCAGCACTCAAGGTTAATTTCTTCTTTCTCTTTCTGCTACAGTCACAGTTATGCTAACTTGGGTACTTCTGCGCTTTTCCACTGTGAAGGAAATCCAAGTTCCCACCAGGATTCCCAACAAATGCATTTGGCAATTGTGAGATTGGTGCATGAAAGCCATATTGGAAGACTTTGAGTGATAAAACATGTTTTACTTGAACAGCAGCTACTTTGAGACTCTCAGTTTTGCAGTCTTGGGATGTCAGGATCAACACCCTCAGAGTGAACCTTCCATTTAATGATGACTTCTTTTGCAAAAAAAATCCCAGAATCCCATGATAAATAGTACATAAATGCTCATGTTACAGATCTCTCAACAGGAAGTGTGATTACACTGCTAATTTTCACTAAGATTTGTATACAGCATCTTTCTTTCTGGTAGTGAGGCACTGGAACAGGTTGCCCTGAGAAGCTGTGGAAGTCCCATCATTGGAAGTGTTAAAAGTCAGGCTGGATGGGGCTTTGAGCAACCTGACCTAGTGAAAGTTGTACCTACACATGGCAAAGGGGGTGGACTGGTTGATCTTTAAATGTCCCTTCCAACCCAAACCATTGTATGATTCTACCAGGGACTCCCTGTGTTACCAAATTCAGGTCAATAGCATGTTGTTTGGGATCCCACCTAAAGGTTTTATAGTTACACTGCAGCAGAAATTGCAAGGAACTGTGAAGATCATTGCCTAATACCATTAAAATTCACTGGGATTTGCCTGCCTAATGCTTTGCATACTTGAAAATAACATCAATGGAAATCAAGTTGATTTACTACTATTGAAGAAAAATTTGGATCTACAGGGACTTCACAGGAGTCAGGAACTCATTCATTACCTGAAACAGCATCCTGATAGCTGCAAGACAGCTTTTGGCTGAATTGCAAGTTGGGAATGCAGCCCAAACAGCAACTTGGAATCATTAGTGCACAGTCTTACAGAATTAATCTTGGTGGAGGGGGAAGGGACTTCTCATCTGTCAGTTGGGTTAGGTATAACAATCTCACCACAATAACTTCAGATAAATTAGGCTAAAAAACCTAGGGGCTATAGTCTGAATCAAGAGATCTCATCTACAAAGACAGAAGAAAATGACACCTTAAAAACTGGGATGCTAATTTTATATGAAGATCAAAGAAAAATGTGTTATCTGTTTATGATAATAATCTAATGAGTCTATGCTTTACACAAAGAAGTAAATCTCATCTTCTTTAGCCTGCTACATGCATTTCGTTTCCTCTTCTGATAACTACAACTTTCAGCCCAAAGCAGAGTTTCCTGACATACTAAATATTATCAAAGAGTATTTGTGGAGCACATGGTTACTGTGCAATAAACTACTACCTGTTTTGTAGACACCTATGAAATGGGCATTTAATGCTGTAAGACAAATACCATAAATAAGACTTTAGTGTCCTGCAAGGGCTTAAAATAGCAAAAGCCAAAATTAGTCTGAACAGTCCAAGAGTGACTAGAACAGGTGCACCAAGGAAGCTTTAGTAGAAAAACTTCAGTACTGCTTAAAAACTGCCCTTTCAGCTTCTAGTAAGTCAAGACACTTAACGTAGTTAAAAACATAACCATATTAGTTCTCATTTGGGGAGAGAAGAACTTATATTCCTAAAACGTAGTGCCAGGAAGTATTAAGACTAGTCCCATTGCATTAGGAATGTCCATTAAATTTAGCATGAAGCTCTTGCTCAAGAGGTTTTTTTAGGGTCAGGCAAATACTGATCTATTTTTTCTAACATCATAGTAGTTATATCCCTTACTAACTGGGTGTTAAGTGAACAAAGAGTTGAGAGCAGAAGTACACTGGGTAACATTTAGCAAAATGCAATGATTTTACATACAGGTAAAAACCAGGCTAAACACTCAGGCTTAACAATCCTTACCAAGAAAATGAAAAAACTTGTGCCTGGGCTTCTACCTGAGCTAGGGCAACACACATCAGGAAAATCAAACATATATATATGAACTACACTACAGTGGTATTTTTTACAATTCAATCCGACTTTTAACCCAAATCCAAGACAATCTCAAATCAGCTTGCATTCAAGGTGAGATAGGTGCATGCAAGCTGATACTGGGGCTAGAGGCTGCTAACGAGCAACTAAAACCAACAGTTAATACTGGTTTGTGGTCAGATGTCTCTATGAACACTTCACACTGTGGTAAATACAATGTAATTTGAAGGTGTCTAATGCTCAGTGAAAAAAAAGCATGATTTATCTCTCACCAGAGTAAATGCCTACAAACAGGCAGCAATTTTGGAGCAGCTGATGAGCAGTGACTTTGTCACAGTGTTTTATGCATGTTTCCACCTTGACAAAACCATGAAAGTGTCCTAGGGCTCTTTCTCATGAGCTCTGAAATGATTCTAAACTTTGACTTTTGACCATCAAAAAATAAGTAAACACAGAAACACATTTATATACTTAATGTGCAGTATGCTGATATTTTTCAAGTATAATGCCAGAAATAGGGATGACTAGAGAATCGATTCTGTTCCTGTAACTAACTTACTGCACAGATGATGTTCAGTGACGTTTCTAAGGATGGAACTGACTCACAGAAAATACGAAACAGGAATTTTATTGCTAGAACAGTTACTTCAGACTTCTCTATAAATGAAGTTGTTTAAAGTTCTTAATTCAAATTAAGGTTTATGTTTCATTCAGATGTGAGAACTGGCTTTGATTTAGATACATGAAAGGAAGATCTGAAAAGCATACATACTGTATCCATGTTCTTAATGATTTCTCATTGAAAACCTGGAAAAAGTACAGCAAAATTTTATACAGGACTGTCAGCTAAACTAATGAAAGTGCTCAATGATTGTTATAGACTCATTTTGTATCCCCAAACCAAGTTTTCTTGTTCTCTTTTCATGAGAATGAGTTTCTTAATAAATGTATTTTTAAACTTTTGTGGAGGATTTAAAGCAGACTTACTTTAAAACCACAACACAATCTTTGTCTGGATGGCTATAAAGCAATTGTGATTAGATTAAATAAATAAATAAATTCCCCAACGTAGCCCTAGAATTCTGACGTCTCTCAACATTCAAGTATTTGGGATAAAGAAGTACACTAATCTGACTTCTCCTCAGTGACTGTGCACTCTTAGGTTAGCCACTGCGCAGCTCCAGCACGCTACTAAGCTTAACCCAGGAGCACTGCAGAACAGGCTACTATTCTGCTGAAGCTGAAAGGCGATACTGAAAATTAAAAAGAAAAGTTTCTAGGCAGTGCTAATAGTCTTTCTGTGCTATGTCTCTCCCTCAGTTTGCTAGGCCAGTAGGCTACTCCTTTCTACTTTAATTGTTTTAGGATTTTTACTAATTTTAGCATTTTAAAGAAGTAAGCATACAGGAAATTTATTTTATAAGGACAAATTTATAGACACATATGAAAGACACCTTTGAAAAAAGTACACACATCTACATATGTCTTAAAATGCTGCTACATTAAAAATGGTTCCTAAACTCTACCATCCCTCCTTCCTGTGAAGTGCTGATAATAAGAATAGTGCAATTAGCATGCTCCAAAGGCAGCAGGACAGTTCCTAGATGTTTTGCAGTATCAGTAAATAAGCAGTAGCTTATGTACAATATCTCATCACTCTTCCACCTTTCCTGATAACAGGCTAAAGGTTTATGGTCCTTATCCTGACTATTCTAGAAGGTCAATAAACTGCTGTTTAGGTGCCCTACTTAGTTACTCATGTTGAAAACTTTCTCAGCTCCAAACCATTGTTTGATTTGGATGGAATGTAGGAAAAATAAGAACTATTTCTAGCCACTTATTTTCAGCAGAGTTGAACAAAAAAATCCAATTCAGGCTAAAATTCTGTGCCTGCTCACTCAACATTTACAAGCTTGACAGCTTTGTGTTACCCCACATAGATGTCACAGCTGTGAGATTTGAAAGGTTAAAGGGCTGATATCAGCTGTAATACAGATTTGCAGATTACAAAACCACTGTGAACATCTACTTTGATCCGCACAAAAGAGAACATAAGCTTCCCGTTGAACTAGAGGATATCATCTTGGCAAAATGTTCATTATCGAACTATTCAGTGACGGCTCCAAAAACTCGGCATCTGAAAATTGATGTTACATTTAATTAATATCAATAAAAGCAACTTAAAACAAGACTTCTATCTAAATCTTTCCAGATACTGGATCTTCTTTTACAATTGCCATTTAGCTTAAGCAACTATTTTATAAAGTGTACTGACAGAAAGTGATTTAATCTGACAGATTTTTTTGCCTTGAACCTTCCATTGTAAGATATGTTTTAACTGTTCTTGCAGCTCTTTGTGGGACTTTCCCTTAAGGTTTGTTTTTTTCATTTTAAACCCCTCATTTATGGACATTGCATTTTATTCCAGAAGTGGCTGCACCAGTGCCAAAACCAGACTCCCATGTACTCTTGCTTAATCTTTCCTGTTGATAAATCTAAGGATTATATTAACATCTCTGAACAACAGCAGACTAGGAGCTCATACTCAGTTGCCTCTCTTGCTCCTGATCTACCAGTCTTTTCCAGTTCTGATCCTACATGGCCAGGCTCTATTAATTGTCTTTCAATATGTGATCTTACATTTTGCTGTGCTGCACAGGGATAATTATACTTGCATCTTTCTTAGCAGGTGATTTGGATCAGCTTGTATTGGTGATCCATTGTCTTCATTATTTGTCAGTTTCCTGGTCTGCATCTTCTGTAAACTTCATGGGTAATACTTTTATGTCCTCTTCCATGTCATCAATAACAATGTTAATAAAGTAGATCAGCAAAATTAATCCAAGAATGACCTCACCAGAATAGTATCAAATTAGTGATGTTTTTCTGATTACTTTTTGAGAACCATCAGTTAGTTTTTAAAAAATTATTTTAATGTGACGTTTAGCCTTTGCATTACTCTGGCTTCCTTGTCAGCATAAATAACTATCTAAAAGTAAATCAAATAACCTTGATTGAGGATATGATTCCTCTGTCACACCTGAAGATTTCAAACATGTTTGACAACATCTTTTACAATGCATGTTGGTTGGAAATTCTTACACTTCTTCATTTTAAAGTTCTTTATTAATGAAGTCTGGTGTCAATTATTCAACTGTTTTGCCTGAGACATGTACTAGGCTATCTGGATCTCATTAAGCAGGTCATTCTGTTTATCCTATCAATAATGACACACCAATTTTTTTCTACTGGAGTACCAAAAATGATGTAAAGAAGCAATGCTTATAAAAAAACCCACATCATCACAATTATCTAGATCTCTTCATTAGGATCTACAACCTACATTTTCCCAAGTTTCTCTTGGCCCAGAAATAATTTTATCACCATCAGAGATTCTGAATTTGATAACCTGGCTTTTTCTTCTAACATGGAATAGAAATGCTATTAGTCATCTCTCCCTTTTTGCATAACTATTGCTAGTTCTATTATTTCTAAATAATAATGAGATACAGATTCACACTCAGCTGAATTTATAGTTTTAAAACTCTTCCTGATGAAAAAGAAAGATACATTTTTCAAGTCACTGTAAAAAGCAAGCATTGTTAGACATGTACATTTTAAAACAGTTTATATATTGATGCAAATTGCCTGGCTTTAGAGCCTACAATCGACTCAGAGAAGAAAATGAAAATGGGAGATTGTCTGGACTGGGTCAGACCATAAGCCAGCATCCTGTCTCCAACAGTAGTCAAAAGCAGATCATTGGGGAAGAGCATCAGTCTAACTCCCAGTACTGCCCAAGTATCCACTGAAGTACATCAAACATTGGGGCTTTTTTTTTGAGATACATATATATATATTTATATCTGCAAGTATGTATCTACATGCATACAAAACACTCACACACATATATACATACACACACACACTAATGCACACACTAACACGTTTGTGTTTAAGGATGCAATAAGGATTCATGTTTCAAAAGTCTGTCAGTATCTGGCTATCAACCACCCCTTCCCAGTTTTCAAAAAGGATAATGTAAAGGACTGGAATATTTGTTCCTCACTCCAGTCTGGTGTAGTGGGTTCTAGCTAGCAGACTGTATCCAGATGAAGATTTGACCAAAGTGAGCTTTGCCTGTCTTCAGGTTGCAAAGCTCTGCACTAGGAGGCAAAAGGGCAGTGAAAGTGGAAAGGTTTCTTGCTGTACTCACCGAGCTGTTTTCCACTCTTTTTTCCACTGCTGAATGTGACTCTTTATTAGCTGGGTTCTTTGGTGCAGCAAATTCTGGTTTCTTGATTTTTGTATCAGGGTTGTTTTCTTTGGCATCTGGCTTACCCCCAGATCTAGCAGGACTTGGCTTTTGTGAGGGTGGTATCCGTGCAAGTGTTGACGGTGATGGGTTGACATATTCATCTTCTTCCCTGAGCTCCTGTGGAAGCACTGTTGGATTCGTTTTTACATAATAACCATGGTAGTGACCATGCAGCTCCCCATTCTCTGTGCTGACGGGATTGTGATGGGCTGAAAACTTTGGCTGGTGTTTCACAGCTACTTCCTCCTTCATTGGTGCTTTTGAATATAAAGGCTTGTTAATTGTGGGTGTTATATTCTCAGTGGCTAAAAGCTTTTTTTCTTGACTGAGTCTTGCCCCGGAACTGGAGTTTTGACTTTTCAGTTGTTTTGAAGGAGAAGACTCAGAAGAAAGTGTAGGACTATGCCTTGGAGTTGCTTCTGGGGTTCGAGGGGGTGTAGTACCTTTCCGATAAAAGTGAGGTGACTCTTTCGGGGTAGATGGTTTTTCTGGAACCTTTTCTTCAGATTTTTCTTTCACATCCATTCCTTCTTGAAATTTTTGTTTGATATAATCAGGGCCTGAAAAATAGTGTAATGGACATATCACGATTAAAACAAAAATAAGACTTCACAGTAAAACTATTGAATTGGGATGTCAGAATGAACAGCCTTGCTAAAAATGGTGGCAGGGGCGGGTGTCAACAAAAATTCACTGACATCCACAGCGATTTATTCTAAACCACTCAGTGGTTGAAGTTACTGTACTTTTTAGTAATTGTTGGTACTACCTACTAATTTGGTTCAGTCACTTATGTCTTCAGCTTTGTAAAGGGTCATAAGACATTAATTGTATGAGTGAAGTCTGAGGGACTGGACTTACCTTACACATCTATCATTCTTCCTTTTTCTGAGAGGCATGTTTTGAGGTAAATTTTGCTTAATTACCCTAATCTATTTAACTTCTACCCTCATGATCATAGCATCTGTTTGACATGGAGGCAATTAACCATCAGAATGAGATGTATCTTCTGCCCTTAAAACTACAGGAAATAGGGCTTCAATCATGTTTTTCCCCTTCGTGTGCATGTCAGCTTGTTTTATATACATCTACATGTGCCTTGAACTCACACACTGGCTTTGCCTTCCTAATCCAATCTCTTAGCATATGAAGACCCAGGTTAAACCACTCTGGTCGGTAATAGAATTCTGCTAGGAAGACAAATTCTCACATTCACTGGGGAAATACTTAGAGAGCAGCCAGTATAAAGAATATCCTTCCCCCAGATCTTACCTAAGTACTCATAAGCACATTCACCACTAGGACTCACTCACCTAGGTGCATTTCTATTCAGCTGTTTACATCAAGACAAGCTGGCTGAGGTGCTTTGCTCCAGGTTTTGGTTGTCTGATTTAACAGTTCAATGATAAGATTTGAGTAAACACTCTGGTTGAAGGAACAAAATTGCTGAAAATCTGTCTGTATTGTGGGCAGCTTTTTCTATTTTTCTTTCTAGAGGCCAAATCCCCGTTTCCAGTATCAGGTCCTGTGAAAAATCAGAAGCTGGGGAGCTCTGTGAACAAAGAACTGCAGCGATCTTTCTGTATGTTCAATAATGGCTTCTGCCAAATACATTGCAATTGTTTCTCCACTTCTGTATTTGCTTGCACCATTACTTTCCCTTGATTTTTTTAGCTTCTGTAAGTGAGGCTTATCTGTGTTTTATGTCATAGAAAAATTCTATGACCAGAGGAGAATGTCTGCACACATTTTTCTGCTTTTGAGTACAAAAGAGGCTCTAGCTGTGTTAGGCAGATTCAGTATTTTTACGGATGAGAGAGGCATATGCATCACTACACAGCACTAAGATGAGAGGAAGGAAGAGCAGCATGAAGTTTTTGGAAGTTACTGAGTCATCTGGTAAGTAAGCATGGCTGAGAAGAGTAATTACTTGGCATGCAATGTCTTTTGAGCAGGAAAATCTCAATGTTTTTGGCATCTCTGAAAACCAGGGGTGGAAATAGGTAGCTGTTGAGAAAGAAGGCTGGACATAGACAAGCTGGGATTTGTTCTCAAATGACATTCGAAGAGGAAAGTTTGAGGAGTTAAGCCTGCACAGATGGAGAGGACTAGAGGCTTGGTTCTTACGGCTTTTTATAATCTTTGTGGTAAAAGGGAAAGGCAGCACAACATAAATAAAAAGTTGCCATATATAAAGTTACAGTTATGATCACCAGTCACAAAATTCTCCGTCATGTAGGGGATTTCCTTCCATCTTTGCTAAGATGCATAAAGTAGTGCTGCAGGTTTTAACATGCATAAACTTTGGTTTTCTTCTCATTTCACATGGGTTATAATTAGGGGTGTAAAGAGAAAATAACAGCTAAAAGACCTCCACCTAACCCTTAAGCCCAAGCCATGGAGATGTCAAATTGCAATGATTACTTATTATGGACACATCCACATTCACATTAGTTTACTCCTCATGACTCCTGTGGTTAAAGTATCCCAACTGGAATACCATCTCTTCAGCCTTATAATGTTGCTGAAACGGCACCTGATCTGCTCCTCACCTATCTAGAAAATTCACATCCTGTGACAGCTCTCCGCTGCTCAACATACGTAAAGATATGACTTTTACTAATATCTGATGGCACTTGACAGACTGAAGGCACTTTCATAAGAAACACGTCTGGGGCCTCAGAGATGTTACCCCTCTCCACTGCTTCCTACAATCAACTATAACCTCCCAAGGCTGGCCAGAGGGACTCTCTCTCCTCCTGAGACCTCCGAACTGTGTTGGAATTTCTGAAACAAGAAGGGAGCCAGCTCCATGAGACATTGGCAGAGTGAAAACCAAAAAAACTTAAAACAAAAATGTCAACTTTAACTGGAGCTTCCCAAAGAAGTTAAGTGTCAACAGGCTAACGATGCCATATTTTCACTGGGTATTTGGCAGTATTTGATGCTAAGCAACCACCAGAGCCATGACTGAGCCCCAACAAAGAAAGCTGTAGCTATCTGCATCCAAGTAATGTCTGAGCGTGTCTGACCAGACATTCAGCAACTGCCTTAACATAACAGAGCAGCCTTCCCTCCCACCCCCTAGTACATCACATATAGCTATTAGAGATACATCCCTTGCCTCCAATCTTGCCAGACAGGTCTTTCCAGCACTCAACTTCTTGGCTCTATGCTGAAGTTAGCTTTGGAGATTGTCCAAAGACTTTTTATACATCTGTTTACTGTATTCAGTACAATCAGATCATGCACCTGTCTGAACCACTGACCCCAAGAACACAGTTCTTGCTCCTTTCTGAGGACTAAGAATATTTGTCAGGACCTACCTGGTCCCCTTTGTTGAAGGCATTATCTAACAGTACAGACATGGGCAACAGAGTCCTTTTTCTTAAGCATCAGAACACTCTACAGCGCGAGTTTAACGGGACGAGGGCCAAGGTAATTTGGAAAGGAACTGGAAAGGTGCGGGGTCGCTCTGGACTTGACTACTCCAATAGGAAGCCAGCAAAGACCAACTTTATTTATTTTCCATCTCTTTCACACACTCGTACCCGCCACTGGGAACGTGCACAGGGATCGGGGCGCGTTCCCCGTGCGTGGGGCAGGCACATGTCAGACGCACTGCCATTGGTCCATGTGTCAGCACTCCTCATTGGTCCTTGCTCTTCCTGGTAGTGAACTGGTCCCGTGACGGGAAGCATACCCAGATGACCTCCGGTGTTACTCCATATCACTTCTGGTGTCCGGCTGGAAGCAGACGATGCTGTCTCTGGTTCCTGCCCCTCGAGATGACCCCTAATACATGGCTGCGTGGATAACCCACAAGGCTATCAAGTAGCTGGTTCATTACATGCCATCAACCTACCCCAACAGAAAGGGACAAAGATCTAATCCTACAGGATTTCTCAGCTGCCTGATCTTAATGAGGAAGAGAATGCAATTTGAGGGTGAGAAGAAGGAAAGCTGAGATTACGTGTCTAGGAAATAAACATGGAGTTCTGTTCTTCAGTTCACAGTTCAAGAAACCAGTAGATGCATTGCTAGACACAATATGTCTGAGTGCCTAAGGAGAATCTGGTCTGGAAAGCAGAACCAAGTGATGTTTCCTAACCATGTAAAGATAAACTTTCCTTGTGGATGAACCTGTGTATTTTCTTATAGTGACATGCTGGCCCTGCTGCTGTTGGCTCAAAACTGATGCACCTTTACTGGCTGAAGGTCAGTCACGGGGCAGTTGTGGCTCACACAGCTGTTGTGATGACAGCAGCTGGATGACACCATTAAAGTGTAAGTTAGCCAGTATTTGGGAGGAACAGCCTCTGAAAGCCAAAGGACTGTGTGGATGTGAGTGATGTATGCACATAGAGTCTCATACTGTCTGCTGGTCTTCTTGAACAGAGTTTCATTGATGGCTGTGGGGCAAGGGAAGCTTTAGTTTGGTTTCAGACACACTCACAGTTGTTCTAAATCTAGAATTTCTCGTGGAGTTCTTATGTAACATGTCCTTCCTCCTGGAAGGGCTCCAGTATATGATGTGACAACATGGCCAGCACTGTAAATGAGAAGGGAAGGGTGCCCTGGTTCTACCACAGCATTTTTAGAAAGGTGACAGCCGCATGCTTTCCCCCATGGCCTAGTAAGGTATACATATGGGCAACATCGGGCTGTTTCAGGATTGTGGCTCAAGCAGTGTCTGAAAATGTCATCTTGCAGGACACTAAATGCAGCCAGTGTTTCCCAAGAAGTCTAAGAACAGACCTTGTGCCCTTTCAGCTCAAGATGAAATCTGAAGCTTAGGGAGAACACACTTATGATAGTGAGGAAAAAGGCGTAGATACATATTTATATATATGAGCTTCAGGTCATACTCCTGCCTATCCAATCCAGCCAGTTTCATGTATTTGGCCTCTTTGCGAAAGGGAAAGGATGAGGATATGGGAAAAGGGGGAGATTGAATGAGGATGAGCTCAGGAAATGCCAAAGGCACTAGGATTCCTTACAGTAGGGCTGGTGATCCATCAAGGAGCAATTATGAATTCCACAGTCAATAAGCATAACTAAGTAACCTGCCATAAATCTCATTTCCACAATGTAATGAGCTTTTGCCTCATTTTAGTGTAATGATTTCTATATTCTCAAAATTATTAAGCTAATACTTCTTTTAACTGGTGAAAGGCTTCTGTATAACACCTCAACAAAAATAATTCCGATGTTTTGTGGCAAGACTGCAGCACAATGCATTTTCAAGTAATGCAAGGACACTTCTGTAGTTTTCTAGTACTATAAACTAACAAAATAGTTACTAATTTACAGAATTAAAATATATTAGAATATTGAATTAAAAATAATACTATGAAAACTAAAATATACTATATTGTAGTATATTTTAGTTCTGTATAGCACTATTTTCTTTAAGAGTTAATTCACTGCATCCTACACTTTTGCAACTTTCCATGTACTCCTGTCTGACCTTGGACATGTTACAAGTTCTTAGTTGGTCCACATGTAAAAAGGAAGTATGCATTGGACATTCTGGTTTAAAAGCTTTACTCTGAACCAAAATTATTTAAGACAGGGAATTCTGTTGTTATGAGCAAACAAATTCCACAGGAAACATTTTCACAGTGCCAGATGCATTGTATCTTAGAGGGAATGTTCTGAGGAACTCCACAAGGACATGGGAGCAGCAAAATGCTTTGGGAGAGTAGGTTTCTCTAAGGTAAGCCTGAGACACTGTGCATTACAGGTAACAGCCTCTCACCATACTACAACAGAGCACACCTAGTCCTGCAGCCCTGGTCTCTACATGACTGAAGCAGGTTCCTGTAAGACTCTATAGGTAAGCACAGGCTACAGGACTCCAGCAGCCTTGTCACCTGGGTGTCTCTGGACCCCATGGTAGATTCCTACTCCCAATTGTAAACTGGCTGGCTGATGCACAAGAGGTGAGGATCCTCCTTCCCTTTCTTCCCCTCCAATTTGTGAAGGTTTAACCACAACCTTTAAATCAGTTAAAAGCGGTTTGGATGGAAGATGCTGTAATTATACTTTGTGCAAAAATGCTAATTTGGGAATTGCCTGGCATTACCAATGAGACTGTGTTTAATTAGGTCATCATAACTTGTAAAAACATATTTAAAACCCAGAGGTTGATGTGTTCTTTACTGTAGAGATGGATTTTGTTCTTCAGACATGTTCTCTCTACTTATTTTTTAGAAGAAAATGAAAAACTTGCCAAACCCACCATTTAGGCTCTTAATCCGTGCAATTTTACAGAAAAAAAAGGGGGGGGGAGGGGAAAAAAAAAAAAAAAAAAAAAGAGACAGCTTCTCCTTAAGAAAAAAACCCCAATTTTATCAATAATTTTACAAACATAATTATTTCATTATACTTCCTCCAGTCTTTTGTCCCCACAGTCTTATCATTCTTACAATTCATGAAAAACAAGCATTTCGTATTACAATTTTACCAGTCTTTTGAAAGCAAAAAAGATTGCAAAGCCACTAATGCAGGCTCAAGAATATAATATTTACAGAATATAATATTTAAGTAATTGTTAGGTAAGCACACACTTATTTCTGTCTTTTAAACTAGAGTACGCATTATGTGATGTAACCTAATTACCTTTAGTGCTACATAAAGAGAGTTAACAAATACATAGTGCTACATAAAGAGTAACCCAGGTAACAAAGGACATTATAATTTAATGATTACAAGAAAAATTTTCATGCACTTACAGATAAATTCCATTCACGAAGCAGATACTTCACTCCTTAATTTTGTTTACACATACGCAGAAAGACTCAATTGTCACTGCAGGGTTTACTGATTGTCTGCGGGGAAGTGGTGGCAAGATCAAAGCTACTTGCTCAAGCAGACCACTGCAGTCCATATGCAAACCTGCCACGATTTAGAGGTCCTTTTTCACTAAACCCCTGAACATTTCTATAAAAAAAGAGAGAATTCCTGCTGTGAAAAGTTCACAATCTAGAAGTATGATACAAAAGACAGCAAAAAGGTTACACCAATTGCTGAGTTTACAGATAGGGGAGCTAAAACAAAGAGAAACTATGACCCAAAGAGCATGCTTCATCTGAGTAAACTCTCTGAATTCAGTGGCCAGCTGTCAATAAAGCACTGTCATGCTCAAAGCTTTGCTTTCAGAAGCTTTTGTCAAAACTAAGAATGGAATGAAGTCTTCTGAGTAATCAGAAGTCAACACAGCACTTTGGCCGTAAGTTTGTCACATATCTTCATAAATGTCATCTTCCTGGAGAAGCTGGGAACTGTCTACTGAATCAGAATTTAAAGATCAAGAGAAGGAAATATTAAGTGATGAGAGAGTTTCTTACTGCACATTACATCCTAGTACAAGTCCAAGGCACAGTATTCTTGAAGCAAAAGCTGAAGTCTTTTGTGTTTAAATGCAATGTACTAAAAAAGGAAAATACATAGTTTCGTGTTGCTACTACAGGTTGCTATATACTGTTTGAAATAAGCCTGTGAAAACCATGTGGCTTGTTATCTTCTGATGTGATCAATGGTTTTCTGAAGTGTCACTGTTGGCAACAATATCTGTGGTCTCACAGTAAGATTTATTGCTACTCTGATGAATGTTAATAAACTTGGAAGGCCTGGTGACCTATTAGCAGATGAATTAATACAGGATATTTTTTCCCGCAAGCATCCAAAATGCTCTTATGTTAGAATTTTTCAGGATAGGATATCTATTTTATAATAATTCCTCAGCATTCAGGATGGTAACTGTAGGTGAAGGAAAGAAAAATAATCATTTATAAGTCTGCTAAAAGAAGTGATTCAATGAGTCATTATGAAACTGCAAATAACTGTATTCAGTAAATTTTAGAAAGACAGGGGTTTTTATTATTGCTTCATTGTGAAGATGTGTAAGGGGGGGAAGATCTATAATTAATGTCATTAGTACTTCCTCTGTTTAATTCTTGTTTTTCTGAAGGTTATACTGGTAATAGGGAAAAAATCTGCTAGGCTGCTGGCTCGAATTCAGTCCAAATGAATGGAGGGTTGTGCAACGTCACATGTAAAATGTGTTGATGAACTCAGCAGAGCAGAGATATGGTTCTGGTTTTAGAAATGTTTGGCAGTCCTGTCTGCCACCTTGGCAGGCTGAACAAGGACTGAATGAGGCTGGAAATTAAGGGGTGAGGATTACAGCCACAGAAAAATTGATGAATATAAGGCAAGGTGCTTAAAGAGGCACAGGGCTCTGAGCAATCCTTTCTGACTGACTTAGATATGGTAGCTTAAGAGGTTATCACCCCAGACGTCTGCAGTATCCTTCTGATGGATATAATGCCCCAGCAACGGGACATGGAATGGCACAGCTGCTTCATGGTTCAAGGTGTGTAAGAGGGCACCTGACCTGATTGCCAGGTTGGAGGTGGGATTTCCTTAGAAAGAAATGCCCCACTCCTAGTCATGCACATATATGTTATTTAATAATTCCTTAATTCAAAATGACATATGTAGGCCCTGCTGCCCTGTTTTGGCTGCATCTAAAGTTGATTATGCCAGCTGGAATAATGGCTCTCCTTAATTGTACTTGAGAATAATTTACAGAAAAAAATCACACATTTCCTAAAGTTTAAAAATAAAGCATGAAATAAAAGAGAAAGAAGAACTGAAATGGAAGGGATTGTTGACACTATCTGGTGAGATTTGCAAGAGAGCCAAGTCTAAAGATGCCTGCTTTAAATTTTAGCCTCCAATGGCAACTGCATTTTAGTGAGGTACGATCAACATTTTGAACGCTCACAGAAGCTTCCCTTGCAATGGGCAAATCAAAACTCTTGCCTGGATTAATTTTTGAATTCCATTTGGCTGCCTTACAATCCTTTTTTTTTCTGGACTTAATACCACTAACATGGAGCATCATGGCTGCCTAGGAAAGCAAGCTACAAAGTAAACAAGAGGAAGAAGACTGCATATCTTGCATAACTCAAAAATACTCTAAAGTGTAAGTTTTCCCCTTTGGGATGCTTTGTAATCTTTTTTAACTCACTTTTACTCCCAAGTTCTCATTTCCTCCTCATTCCCCCTTGAAAATACCTTCCCTTCACTGAAATTTTCTCCATCTTAGACTTCTCGGGGTTCTCAATCTGTTGTTAGCATTGCTGCTTCGTTAAGCCCTACTCCTGGTAGTCTTTCTTCTACTCCACTGGAGGCAACGCTTAAACTAGCAAGTGCCAACAGTCACTCACCCACTAGATCCATGAACGTCATGGAGAATGATGCCTACACATACTTATTTTATGGAAGTGGTGTGATTTGATCTGCCAGCCTGCGGTCCTTCAAACCATGTGCTACTAACATGACCTAAAAACATATATATAAATGCAAAGTTATTACATAATGTGATATTACACTATTGACACTACCTGAAAAGCCACATCATCATTCAGTGACGTAAAAGTGACAATACACAAATCTTCCACCTAGGACTAACTTGAAAAGGTAGCATCACTGAACACAAGTAGGTTTAAGTGCAGCTTTAAATGGAATCTTTCCTTCTTGCTAAGTAAAGATAAGCACCTACAATAGGTAAACACTGGTAGAAATTTCTTGTGAAGTGTCTTGTGCAGAAGACTGCCAAATGGACAAATTCTTGTGTATCAAGGTTGCCCTCTCAACTACTTTCTTTATCTCTGCTCAGGAATCAGTTTTGTGCAATACCATAAACAACTTCAAAGTAGTTTTGCTAGAATACCTATCTACCATCTTTAAAACATCTTCCAGTACTTTATTTTCCTGATTTTGATAGCAATGAAAATGACGAGCCCTTCTCAAAACCCATGTCAAACACTTCCTGTCAAGGACTAGACAAAGATCAAGAGTGTTGAGTTACTTATTTACTAGTCACACATACAGAGACATGCAAACACTCTGGCCAAACCCAAGGCTGGTTCTTATGCCTCTGTGTTTACTCTGCTCCAATGTTTACACAGCACAAGTGAGCTATTGGTATGGTCTGTGAACTGACTGCTTTACTGCTAGTCTTTTTGCATTTCACACAAATACTTGTTGAAAAGTGTATGGCATTATGCTATCTTACAGTGCTGCAAGAAAAGTCTTGAAAATATTAAAATGTCTACTCAAGCACACAAACTTGAGATGCTAGCAAAAGCATTGACAATGACAAAGGGAATTGACTTCCGCCAAATCACAGAATCACAAAATTCTAGGGGTTGGAAGGGACCTCGAAGGATCATCTAGTCCAACCCCCCTGCCAGAGCAGGGTCACCTAGAGTACATCACACAGGAACGCATCCAGGCGGGTTTTGAATGTCTCCAGGGAAGGAGACTCCACAACCTCTCTGGGCAGCCTGTTCCAGTGCTCCGTCACTCGCACAGTGAAAAAGTTTCTCCTGATATTCACATGGAACCTCCTATGCTCCAGTTTGCAACCATTGCCCCTTGTCCTATCATTGGTCATCACTGAAAAAAGCTTGGCTCCATCATCCTGACACTCACCCTTCACACATTTGCAAACATGGATGAGGTCACCCCTCAGTCTCCTTTTCTCCAAACTAAAGAGACCCAGCTCCCTCAGCCTTTCCTCATGAGGGAGATGTTCCACTCCCTTAATCATCTTAGTGGCTCTGCGCTGGACTCTCTCAAGCAGTTCCATGTCCTTCTTGAACTGTGGGGCCCAGAACTGGACACAATACTCCAGATGTGGCCTCACCAAGGCAGAATAGAGGGGGAGGAGAACCTCTCTCGACCTACTAACCACCCCCCTTCTAATGCACCCCAGGATGCCATTGGCCTTCTTGGCCACAAGGGCACATTGCTGGCTCATGGTCATCCTCCTGTCCACCAGGACCCCCAGGTCCCTTTCTCCTACACTGCTCTCCAGCAGGTCAGCCCCCAGCCTGTACTGGTGCATGGTGTTGTTCTTCCCCAGATGCAAAACTCTGCACTTGCCCTTGTTGAATTTCATTAAGTTTCTCCCCGCCCAACTCTCCAGCCTATCAAGGTCTCTTTGAATGGCAGCACAACCTTCTGGTGTGTCAGCCACTCCTCCCAGTTTACTGTCATCAGCAAACTTGCTGAGGATACATTCTGTACCCTCATCCAGGTCGTTGATGAAGATATTGAACAACACCGGTCCCAGTACCGACCCCTGAGGGACTCCACTAGTCACAGACCTCCAACTAGATTCTGTCCCATTGACTACAACTCTCTGACTTCTTCCCTTTAACCAGTTCTTGATCCACCTCACTACCTGATCCCCAAACCCATACTTTATTAGCTTATCTACGAGGATGCTGTGGGAGACTGTGTCAAATGCCTTACTGAAATCTAGATAAACCACATCTACCGCCTTAGCTTTCCTAATTGCCTCTCTACATCCTCTGACAACCGTCCTATATTCCTCCCAAGTGACCAGCCCTTCCTTCCATGATCCATAGATTCTCTTTTTCCACTGGAGTTTGCCCAGCAGTTCCTTGTTTAACCATGCTGGTCTCCTGGCTCCCTTACTTGATTTCATACCCACTGGGACGCTCTGATCCTGAGCTTGCAAGAAGTGGTCCTTGAATGTTGACCAACTATCTTGAGCCCCTTTACCATCTAGCACCCTGTCCCATGGGACTTCCCTTAACAATTGATTGAGGAGGCAAAAGTTGGCCCTGCGGAAGTCCAGGGTTCTGGTCAAATGATCCAAATCACATGCAACATCACAAACTTGTGAGTCCAGCAGCAGGATGACAAAACAGGGATGTTAGTGTAATTCCTATCTGTATGAAATCCAGACTGCCTCCTCTTTCCCTTCTGTCAGTTCCTCCAAATCTGAAATTAATTTGAGTTGTCCTACCATTAATATACCTGAATACAATACACAAACAGTATTTTTACATTTTCCTTTTTTTTTTGGTATTCTCCAATAAATAATTTTAAAATAAATAAGGATAAAAGAAACCCTAAAAGTAAGATTTTCTTCCTCAAAAGGTTTTTAAATGCATTGTTGTACACATATACACACTGAAAGATCTGAAGGCAAGAAAGAATTGGCCAATGAATCTCAAAAACTGCCCGCAGTGAGCACTAAGTAAGAAGAACGTATTTATTCTGACTGTAAATCCAATCTCTGCTCCATTTCTGTGACTGCTTTAGTAGCTGACTAAAGTAGCTGTGACATTTGCAAAACAGAGTACAAAATTCATAATTGTATCTGCATAGTAGATTACAGTACGTAGGTCCTTATATGTTTGGATTCATTACCATCAGAAAATTGTAACAGATTTATTCTACCTGATAGACATCACCATGAGTGCTGTACAGCTCTCTCTAACACCTTGCTGGGACACCTATGTCCTTGCTGGACGTAGAAATTGCTCATGACCAGCAATCTTAATTACTCCCTGCTTTACTTACCCTAACTCTCTGTTGATGAATACTGACAGAACCTCAAAAAGTAAGATTGTACGATGCTGCATACGGCTCCTGTATGGCTTCATTTTTCCAGGCTGGATAATATACACACATTGTATTTAATATGAATGCTCCTGGCTAAATAATACATGTACTATAATGTACTATAATCTACTTGAATGCTTCGGAGCAGGTTGCTTAATATGAGATAGCTGACAAGGTAAGTTTTAGCTTTTTCACAGGAAATCTAGACTCTACTTTACTTCAGCCAAGCTGCACTGCAGCATGAGGGACACTGAAGCCTATCGTCAGTGTATGTTTTACTGCTGTTATTAAGAATGGTACATTAACCTCTGATCACAGAAACATTTTTCCGAAAAGTAGAAAAATATCCACTAGAAAATTTAGCAGATACTAACTGAAGCAGTAGTCTTCCTTAAGCTCCTCTGTGTCTATGATACAGGATGAGCAGAAGGGAAGGGCTGTAATTCTGTTCCAATCACAACTGCATATTCTCTGAAAAGATGAATTGCATATATAGAGAGGCTGTTAATGTGGCTTAAGAGATACCTTTACCCAGTAGAATCCACACTTCTCTACATTTCTCCAAGCATGTCCATACCTTTCTGATATGACGATGCTCAAAGCTATAAAAAATATTTCAGATTCAGTGTCACTGGAATCATGCAAAGAAGGGACCATTACACTTCTTCTCCATGACGTGCTTCTTCTGTATATACAGCCTGGGAGAGTATTAGATGCTTCTCCTGCTGTATCACATTTCAAGCACATGGCTATCATCCTGCTGCATGGGAGTTTGGTAAGTGACCTCAACAGGAGCAGGTTCACATCTCATCTCCAACTGGCTAAGTCTATTAGCCCTTAAGGACTTCTCGTAGCACTTCTGAGAAGCAAGTCTCTGTCTTCAGTTTAAATACTAGGTCCGGTAATTCTGCAAACTAGCTTGCATTTGCTGAGTGATCACTGCTGTAAATAGTAGCACTCACTTTCAGCTGTATGTGGAATGTTACTGAGAACTTTTGTTTTTCTGTTCCGGTTTGTGTTCAGAAACATTTCACTATTACCTGCTGATTTAAATAATATGCTGTTTACCATATTATACAAATACGCAACATACCATCCATATTTTTCTAGTCATTAGTGAAGACACATATGAGATGACTACCAAATTCCTTGCCATTTTATTAGGCTTCTCTCTCCCTGCTATTTTTTCCATTTATGTTTTTTTTTCATTCTCATTAACAGCCTTTAGTATTACTATTGGAATCAGACAGGAAAGCAAAACACATTTGATTCTCCTTTTGAAAAATTTATAGATTATTAACTTACATGTCTTTTAGCTAAACGGGAAAATACACTATACTTGATGAAGCTCAAGATCAAAACTGAAACTAGTTTGGCAGTCATGCTTTACATTAAAATCAGAATACCTACAGCTTTTAATATTGTTCATTATTCTCCGCTTGCACAGCAGTGATGGATTCGCCTTTCAATTTTACATCAAAACTTTTAACTTAAGTATCCAGTTCCCAGTGAGAGACTGGTAACACACTGTCAAAGTTGAATCAGATACATTGCCTCATGGGCCACATAAGATATGGAGGAAGCAGTAGGTTTTTCTTCCTTGCATTTGACTGTCTTTGCAGAATTTGGTATCATGTACTGAGAACAATTTTAAACAAAATTTCTTACACAAACTAACCCCCAAGCTCCTGGTCCACCTGTCCACATATGCAGGTTTACATAGATATTAGAAATTACTGAAATTATAGTAGTTGTTCTGCTGATATGGGTCAAACAACTTTAGATTACAACTGCACCCACTTTCACAAGTAACTTGAAACAACCACAAAATGACATGATGTAGAGATTTTAGGAGAAGGAGGAAAATACCATTCATAGCTGTCAGATGATTTTCAATACAATGGTCTTGCTCTTTAGTAAATTTAATAAGCAAGAGAAATTTTTGCCAACTCTAACTTTTGGCTCTTTTAAAATCCTTATTTGTCAAAGAAACAGTGCCTGCACTGTTTTTCTCTGAACACCGTTCCACTATTCCACTAAAAAAAAAAGCAGACCATAGGATATGCACCCAGCCCTTGGGTTCTAGATGTCAGCACTTCTCATGCCTGTGGAATATGTGCCAAAAAGGCTCGGTACTAGGAAGACATGAAATATATGTCTGTCACCAAGCAAAAAAAAATTATGTTTGAATGATTTAGATGGGCAAGTAACATGTAAATAACTGGACAGTTCTAGGCTCCACTGATTCTAGTCACACATTTATATAAGCATTACTGCTTTACTTAAACTCTAGATATTTCAAAGGGATTCATCATTATATGATACAGTTAGACTTCATTTTTTTAGAAGTTTCCTTTATCCTCTTGTGTTTGTAGAAAAACCACTTAAAATTATGAACTTGAAAGATGCAAAAGCAGGAATAAAATAAAGACACCCAAAATTTATTGTTTTTAAAGTATATGGTCTTATGAATCTTCTTGGACGGTAGAGGGTTAATCCAGTATTTCTCAATATTCAGAAAACATGGAATATTCCATGAAAACATTCACTAAGCTACAACACACTTCTAGTAAATTTAATATCTTATATCCAGCAACAGAATAAATGAAGAAGCTTAAGAATCTGAAGTGGGCTAACAGAACCAACTGCTGCACTGGAAATGCCAGAACTATAGAAATACAACAATCAGTCTAATTCTGGTAAAACTAGGGCATGTGATCTCCTTAGTCTTTCATCTTATTCTGGTTTATTTCCCAGTATATTCTTGATCTTTTGTATTTTAAGAAAAACCTCTCATGCCACTTACCCTTCTGACCTCACACAGTGTCATTTCTCCCCCTTCACCTCTGCACTCTAAGTTTTCATTTCTAAAGTCTACGTTTGCAATATCCATTTATTGCTCTTCTCCAAATCTATCCCATACTCTTCATAGCTTGGGAATTGCCCCTGACAAAATACCTTCTGCTCTTCATCTGATGATGTTTTTTGAGGAGCCTTTGCTGAGTTCTTAGTCATATCTCAGTATCAGTACTCTATTGTCATCCTCCTTTGACACAGCTGGCTGTTCCTCTCTTCTGGAACACTTCTTCTCCGTTAACTTCCATGATTCATCGTTTTATTTCCTCCTCATTTTTCTTCCACTTTTTAACTATACTTTCAAGGAAGATAATTGGTCCCTCTACTTTCTCCTTTTACAATCATATTTAATTTCACCATACAAAAAAATTCAACTACCAATACCACACTGGTGGTGTTTCAGTTCCAGATTTGACTCCTGTTCAGATTATGATCTGAGTGAGTAACAGTTACAAGACTAATAGGTAGAAATCTTCATCTCCTCCAAATTCTCAGCATGATCTCCTACATCCTATTGAACAATACTATATGACTCTGCATTACTCAGGTCTATAATCTGAATAACATCTTTCTTTTTTCAGATCTCTCTTTACACTCTCTACTTCTAAGTAAGTCTTACGTCTTGCAGACTGCCATGGAACAAAATCCCGTGTATATCTGCCATCTATTTCTCTGGCCTTGACAAATGTAGAATGCAGCTGCGAAGGTTATTTTTCTCTAATGTTCTACCCTTCCCTCTGAAACACATCCTCATTCCCCATTTCCTATAAAAACAATACCAAAAAGGCCCACAGCAAGTTTTAACTGCTTATGGTCAAGTAATACAAAGCACTCTAACCAACACAGCTGTAGAGATATGCTAATGTAACCCATTTCACATGATAAAAAAATAACGAGAGACCTAACCTTTTCCAACACACTTTGAGCCTTCACTAGCATAATAAAATCCTTTCAAAACAAATCACCATACTCTAGTGAAAATTAGCACTGTAAGAAAAGTTCTTACAGTACAGACCTTGTTAGCTGAATTTCAAGATGGAACAAATATTTACGACGCAGTTATAAATAGGCTTTATAATGGAAATGTTGATGCTGTGATAATACTCCCATGCAACAGACCCTACTTCACCTTGTCCTTGGGCTGATGGATACTGTGACAGACCAGTATAGAAATTTACTGGAGCAGGCCAGTGGCAGGCAGGGTCTGTGTCCTGAAAGGAATGGTTCTTTTGGGGAGCAAATTAATGATTTTGAATAGGGGAAATGAGGTAATTAAAACTCTATGGTCGCACTGACCTCATTTTCTCAGGTTATACCTGTAATTAACACTCCTGTGGTGGCAGCTCAGATAGGTATAACTAGGACAGAATTCAACAAGCCACTTCAAGATAGCAATGTGGCCAAAACAGCACTGAAGCTAGCTCAGGCTAGCCTGACTATCTAGTTAGCTTTGTAGTCAGATCTTGTAGCCTTTACTAGGCAACCACAAGTAGTATCAAGATGCAAATTAACTAGCTCAGTACTTAATGAAAGCCTGTGAAAATTACAGTGATTGCAACAGCTTTCTCTCTCTACAGGAAACTGGTTCTCTGTTATTAGTTTCAAAAATTAATTTGCTCAAAACTAACTATGCACATTTTTTTTCTGAGCAAATAATTTGATTATGTAACTCAAAAGTATATTGGAGAGATTGAGAAAGCATCCTGAATAATTAAGGCTACTCCTGTGCAACCTCTCCTTCCTTTGCCTTCTCCCAAGCACACTTTCTTGTCCCAGATGCAGGCAGGAATGCTGGGGAGTGGGTTAAGCCAGCATGCATGTATGACAGTGGGGCAGGATGGGTGCAGACTGCCAGCAAGCTGGATGGGCCTTACACTGGGCAAAAAGGAAGATGTGGATGGGTGGGGGCATCTGCACCTAGGTCTTGGCCAGAGTGGTGATAAATTTGGAAGTCAAGTTGTGAAGACTGTGAAGACTGTGAATGACAAGAGTTATAAAAAAGAAAGAGGAGAACAATAATAAGCCCTGTATTGGACGGGGCTTTGAGCAACCTGCTGTAGTGGGAGGTGTCCCCGCCCACGGCAGGGGGTTGGAACTAGATGATATTTAAGGTCTTTTTCAACCCAAACCATTCTATGATTCTATGATTCTAAGAATAAAGCTTGAAACTGACACCCTTTCTTTTAATGCACATTCTTTTTTTGATTACTTAGATACAACAAAAGTGCCTTAGGACACTGCTATAGGCTCTGGCTTCTCCAGAGTTGTGTAGAAAAAGGACGGAAGCAATAAACTGCAGAGAGATGATGCCATAGCAAGAATCCTAACAACAGTTGTGTGAGGACGATGAAGCCATATGTCAAATCATTTCAGAAACATAACAGGTTCTTCTATGACTAAGAATAACTCGTGAACTTCTGTATGTTTTAAGGCACAAATTGATGGCATGGCTGGTGATTCTAATCAGGCAAAATGCTCATTGTAATTGGCTTTTTAAATAAAAATATCTGGCCTGGCCCACACGCATTTAGCCAGTACATTCTAGTTAATTAGCATCAGGCATAAATCTCTTTCCTGTCCATATGGAGTTTGCAATTTGTGAACTGAAGGAGGTGGAGATGGCAAAGAGGAGGAAGACGGAAGGATGTTTTCTTCAGAGGCTACAGACATCCACCACTGGTCAAAAAAGAATAAAAAACACAGTTGCTTTTTAAGGCATAAGAGGCCATTAGAAATTGTCTTATCTAAGCATAAAATGCTTATTTCTGAGACTAATGATGTTCAGTGTGTTAATACTGATGCTGTAACAGCAACCAAATATTACAGGAAAACATACTGGTGAAACTCAATAAATTCTTATTTTTTCATTAGAAAATCTTTGTTCTCTGCTCATATATTTCACCTAAAGAAATTATTTCCATCTCTTTAGAGAGTGTTAATTGGCAAACTGTTGCTTGATTTCTCTTATTCCTTGTTTAGGAGGTGAAAGGCTGGGTGAATTGTATGAAATGTTTGCCTGGCAGTTGGTTTGCCTGACAAAGAATCTGCCATAAAATAATTCAGATTCAGTTTCCAGACCTTAATTGCTTCATGGTAAAGTGTCCAGACCACTCTGACCCTGCAGCAAAGTAGTTTTACCCCTCTTTCATTTAATCAAATGTTATTCATTCAAACTGAATGAAAGAGCAGCATCCACTTGCTGCAGGATATATATGCGCACAGACAAGTGTAGCTTAGCTGTTCAGTTTGTGCAAGTTCATACTTTAGCTTAGCTCCTGATAGTGTGTTTCCAAGACTATATTCTAGAGATGGCCTGTGGAATTTAGAATGAATGGGTAAGTCAAACTATCTGTTAACCTTTAGCAAAACTAGAACAACACTCCCCCTTTACACCGGGTGTCAAAAGCCTTTCTTTCCTGTTACACCTTTGCTACAGCTCTCCCATTAAGTCATTTGCCCTTCTCTAGGTTTTAACAAGAGGTACAAAACAGCATTTATTGTTTTTCTCTAAGCAAAGACAACCTCAAACTGTCCCTGGATGACTCCCTTGAATGAGGATATGACTCGGGTTTTGTTTCTTTCCTGTCCCGGTAAGCTCTTTTTTGACACATCTACAAAGTTTAATGATGCCTGGAGGAAACAAACAGGTCAGAGCTGGGATTTTTCAAAATTTGTTTTATTTAGCGATAAAAGGTCTGTAAAGTCTGGCCTCTGTAACGACTGCAATATTTGTTAAATCTACAAAATGTACAGCCTTGTGGGTATGGCTCTGCAAAGATACACCATCCTCATAGCTATTAACCATTGAACAAATTTCTGCTACAGCAAAGGTAGAAGCAGAGTCTTGCCTGATACTAGCATCAACAAACTTAGAGAAAACAGCTCCCTGTAACCTTTTAAGTCCTTATATACGATAGCACGGACCTTTTTCAATTACACTTGCTTTCCTTATATGCAAATACTAAGGTAATCAATTACTGGGAAAGCTAAATCTCAAGATTTCTACTGTACCTCAATATTCATGATTCAGACTGGCATTATTATTCTTACCTGCTGAATGCTACTTTCGTTCCTACCACTTTGTTCTCCATTCAATTTCCTTTTAAACTACATTACAAAGCTAGAACCTCTTGGCAGCTTCTGATGAATGTCTTAATGAACACAGAATTTAAATGCGAGAGAAAGTAACTGGGAAGAACTGTCATAGTACACTGAGTGATGAATATTCACTGTAATTATAAATTGTGTGTAATACTAGGATATGTGGCCCAGAAAGTTGCTTTTTAAGAATCTGAAATTCCAGAGCTTTATCAAAAGATTTTCAAATATTCAAATGGACTTATTCCACAGGTAATGCAGAGATAACTCATTAAGACAGAAAAAAAAATACTTAACTGTTGTTTACAGAGAAGTATTTGTATTTAACTTTTTTCCCTGCTCTCTCTTTCTCTCAAGAGACCTGATATACTACATACATTTATTCATGCTGACAGCATGCTTGCTTACCGTACTAAGCAGCTCAAGCAAAGAGAGAAAAATGACACTTTCCCACAATAGCTTATTTTCAAGACAATTTAGCACAATGGAAAGTTTTCTCTTAACTATAGTTTCAGAGACTGAGACACAATAATTATCATTACCTTTTAGTAGCACCAACAGAAAGTCATAAAGGTACTGTAAAAATGAAAAGCTCAAGCAACAGAAGGAAACGAGAAGTTGCTATTAGGGAGCGACAATGGTTACCTTATTTTCATTCAAACATACGGAAAATGGTGTTTGAAAAGCAGATATTTACTGCCGATTGTGTGAGTGGGTGTAAATATTTATTTATTTTATTACCACAAATGACAAAAGCTAATGCTAATATTGTCCACTAACTCATGGAATGACACTTGGGAAGTATTTAAATAAGCAAGTATGCGTACAGGTGAGTCTCAGTGTTAACTGGTAGCAAAAAAGATCTAAAAAGGCATCATGAACACTGAGGATGGAAAGTATCTCAGACATAATAGCATTTGAAAGGATCACTGTGCTGTATGAATTTTTGTCTTCCTGCAGCTTTTTGGGGATAATTGAAATTTAGTTAACATCTTAGCATCTTAAGCAATAGGAATAACAATTTTTTTTCAAATGTGTACAAAAATGCTGCATTTGGTGATCTTGAAAATAATGGGAGAATTTAAAATTTAGTTCCCCAAAGAGGTATTTATCCTTTGATAGGTAGCTAGCTAACTGACATTTCAACACATAGAACAGAGTAAGCAGACTTTGAGAAACATTTTGTTACATCACTGTACACATACACAGCTGAATTTGTGGATGGGATACAAACTCTTCCCTTCTATAATTGGAATAAAAGTTTTAAATAAAAGGAAAATAAGAATCCCACATCTCCTTCCCCCAAATCTCAGCCCATTTGTCACCAATGCTACTTCACATCCTGCAACGGGAAGCAAAAAAACCACACCTAACAAATTCTTGATCTGGGGGATTTCTTGGTGTCAATTTTCACACGATCAGACGTTTCCATTTTCTCTTGAATACTCTAGACATTTCTCTGTTTCAAGGGTTTGGCAGCTTAGAAATACTTTCATTCCAAATGCTTTAATTCCCTCTTACTTCTATTCTCCATCAAGCTTTCTTTTGACAGGGTTCCTCTTATCAGTTCTTTGCACGGCTAAGCTTACGCCTTCTTAACTTGTGACGGGTAAGATTAACTGCTGCTATAAACTGGGAGTTCATAGATGGAAGAACGAAATAATGAAAAGAGAGAAAGACTTGGGTATCATAGGAGCAAGTATGGGCCACTAATATAAGTCCACAGGAGAGGTTGTGTTGAGGTCAGTTCCAACAAGGAAAGATACATATCGATATCATTTTTACGCTAATAAAGTCTTACTACTGGAAATAGTGCTGCTGAGCTTCATACCTACAGTTCTGGTCAGCCATGTCAAAAAAAGATGAATTTAAATCAGAATGGGTACAAAGAAAGGTTGCAAGACTGATAAGGGGAATTGAGATTCTAACCTGCACGAGGTGACCAGCGCTTGACTTCTGCACTAAACAAATAAAAAGGAGTGCCCAACCCTTCCAAGCCCAAAATACACAGATTGCTCTCTGCAACTAAATACTTAGGAATAAAATAAATACATACTTAGGAATAAAGAAGAAAACACATTCTTTAAGCAAACTGACAGTAACGATCTAGTAACAAGTTATAGTGGCCTTTTATACTAAAAATCAAAGAAAATAGGTGGATTGTTAGAAAAAGTTGAGGAATGCTGTTGTTCTTTGATTTTATGTGTCATGCTATTAGCCTGCATCCACCATATGAGCACATTTGAGGCTAAGGGGGTTTGTGGCTGAAACAACGCTGTGCAGAAGATGAAGGTAAGTGAAAATGAATCTCAGAGCCATAATCTATATTAGCATACAAATGCAGGCAAGTCCTTTAAAGGTAATAAATAACAAGATATGACTCATCTGACAGGTGAAAGAAAGGACAGACTTATGAAAATACATTAAATTTGCAATTTTAAATTTCCATTTTATCTATTCAATCTTAAGCTAAAGAGCAGTACACAAAAATATTAACATGATGGGAAGACATCAGAAAAACAAAGCAAAACCCACTTTGCTTCTTTTTATAGCAGCTTTCCAAACCACATGACAAGTGAAAATGGGTTGCAATATTGACAGAGGTGACACAGACTTAATTCTATGATGTTTTGAGTATGGGACTGATGTTCCAAAGAGCACCACAGGCATAACAGAGAAAGATTCCTTTAGAGGTTATGCATGTGTAATAATAAAGCATTCTCCAGAACTCAGGCCTTAGCTTATCAAGACTGTCAAGAACTCCCTTGGTCAATAAAAAAGCTAAGGATCTTTCCCCTAATAAACACACTATAGAAATAATCCAAATTTCTGTTGATTTAAGTTCTCTTAAGTCTGTGTTTGACACTGCCCTGAAGAAGCTATTGTTCTGAGGCAAAGTTGTATGACTTTTGGACACTCAGCTATTTTGATACAAAGCAACAGTCACCAAATGACTTAAAATTGAAAACAAAATCTCCTTGAGAAACGTACACTCTTCATTACCTACATGACTATTGTTTCTGTATAAATGACAACATTCAAAATGAAATCAACTTTTTAACCTAACACTGAATCTTTTCACTGCAAGAAAAAAAACTACCCACAAAAACCTCAATGTATAATTACCTGGTTGGTAGAAATTTGGTGAAAGTTCTCTGGCAACTGCTCTTGCAATATCACATTCCTGGCGAGCAGCCTGAGCAGCTTGATCCGCAGCATCAGCTTTAGCTCTTGCATGTGCAGTTCTGTACAGAACAGAAAACAGTTTATATGCAGAGGAGTCTTTTATGAGTTGTGATAGATCAATAGTGTGAGAGCAAAGGATTACTGTCCTCAGCTACCATACACGATACTGTATAGTGCATTCTTATGTCTACTTGCTGTGGGTAACTGCAGAACAGTCAAAGTCTTTCAGAATCAACACATTATTCTTAGTTCTTCAGTCCTGCTTATCCTCGTATCACATTTACTTGTAGGTACACATTTTACAGCCCAAGCTTATAATTAAAATTTCTAAATAGAAAAAAATAGTATCTGATCAAAATCTGGGATTACGATTTTAATACACGTTATCAGAATGTGTTCAGAAGGTCAAACTGGGCTGACACTGACTCCTGAACAGGGGTCTGTGAGACCAGGAAACGCAGTGTTCAAGGGGACTGTGGAACATTTTGAAATTAATGCTCAGTGCTGGGTGAAATTTCTGAAGGGCAAAATTGAGGAATGTTTGCCCAAAAAAACGAGAAATGCCTTCCAGAATCAGACCATGTTGGAAAGGAATGAGATGGAAAACATGTTTGGTGCTTTGGCATGCATTTGTATAAATGGAGACTTAACAGTTTTAAATTCTTGTAACTCACTGAATTTCAAATCCAAAACAAGGTAGCTCTTCAGAAGTCAAGACAACGGTTTGGAATACTTTATTAAAGTAATCCGCCCTCTGCTTCCACTTTTTCCTTTCTGCTATTTCTTAAAAAGCCTCAAGAAAAAGCTTGTGCTAGTGCCTCTGATTCCAGACCGTGTAAATTGATACTTGTGTTACTGCAAGACTGTATCACTGTTAGTCCCATCTTCCACTTCATTTTTTAAACAGTCATCTGTCTAAAAATTCCTGATGGCAGTGATCTCTCTGTGCCTCTACAGCATCAGCATATAGCCTAGAGCTATGAAAGGATTCATTAGAACAGAGGGGAAGCCAAACATGGCAAACTGGCAGAGTTGTTTGAGCCTTGAGATATTAGTAACATTTCTAAACCACATATATTAAATTTAATGATTTCAGGAATTTTCTTATAACATTCTAGTAGAAAACTGACACTTAAGTAATAGAAAAATTATTTAAGAGGACAACAGCAGCAGCAACTTTTATCCCATGTGCCTGGTGATACTAGTTAACAGCAAACAAATAAATGAAAACTTTCAACTACTTCGCTGTAAAAATTCAGTTTTATTTTCAAGGAATAAAGAAGAGTTCTATGTGTTTTAGACAACACAAGAATTAAATGTTGGCATTAAACAGTGAGCACCAAGAGATTAACAGTATGGCAGAGCTTGCAATTCTAAAAGGATGTTTAATCCCATAGGGTACTAGTATAAACACAGACATAAAAAACCACATAGACAGTTTCATCTGTGGTGCCTGGAGAAGATTTATTTAAGTTACATCCTTCCTAAAATGTGTGCAGCGACAAATGCTGAACGTTATTTCAAAGCTTAGCTTGTCATAATTTACTGCATAAATATCAGCTCCTGCTGCCTTCTTGCAGGTCACTCTAGGTCTCTGAGAAAAAAGGTAATGAGCAAATAAGCAGTAACACCTTTGACTTGTACTCAGGATGGGGGAAAGAAACTGTTAATCAAAACAAATACACTGTATAATCCCGTATGTGTTCTGTGCAGTTCATGAATGGTTGCATGGTATGTGCTTGCTTAGTAACAGTCATCAAACCCGTTCTTTCTCTATAATCATTATTTTCAATTAGATGAGCTATTCTTAGCTCCTGCATGATTATGTCTATGTAGCATAAATTTAATGAAGCAATCCTAGCACTGGGACATTGTTTTGTGAGACAATAATGTGGTCTGAACATAGATAAACTAGACACTGATGATCCTTTTGTGATGATAGAACAACCGGACTATTCCCATATAAAAATAGTCTAATACTACTGCCATTGTTACAATAGACATTTTAAAAGCTAATACACTAAATGACTAGCATCAGGAAAACGTACTGCTACAGACAGGACAGTTACTTATCGATGCCTGTGAATTCTCTGTATTATTATATCCAAGAAGCAAATCACACCTCCTGTCCAAACATACAGTATCAATTAGTTAAGGAACTAAATGGTGACATGAGTAATAAGCTAGTGAAACTCTCACATGAAGATGGGCAAAGCAAGTCACAGCAGGACGAAGCCTATGGAACAGAAGGTGAATGAGCACTGCCTTCCTTGGCTGCCTCACCTCACACCTCTTTTTTTCAGCTTGCACTCCCTGTGACTCTGCCCCTTTGTACTGGCAGTCAGGAGTTCCAGCCGACCAAACAGGAGTGACTGTTCAGACACGAATGCTGCCAAGGCATGTCTCAGTGACACACTTGAGCAGAGCCTTGGTGCTGTGCTGTCGCTGAGAGACGACACAGCGAGAGGAACGGAACAGGCACCGGAGGGTAAGGCGCAGAACAGTGTTTGTGCTCCAGAGCAGGCCTTTGACCAGCCAGCCAGACGTGTGTGCACATGGCTGTGCAGAGGCACTGCCCCGACGGCCTCCGCAGCAAGCATCATCCATGAGATACGGCGAATGGGAAAGAACCTGAGAAACTGGCAGAGCTGGTGCTTCTGTACAGAATAGGAGCACTGTGCTCTGCCTGTGAACACAGGCTCTTCGTTATTTGCAATTTATCACCTTGGCATTCGGATGCTTTATTGGCCAATTTGTGTACTTTGTGATCTCAATCTGTAGCTGTATATTCAGACTTTTCTTTCACCTCCTGCACACTTACTTGGGTCAGACTTAAATAATTTTTCTGTTGCTATTTAATTTCCATTTTTTTTTTTAATTCTGATTTGCACACTTGATTTGTCTGTATGATTTCCAAATTATCTGCTTACAGTTAAAGCTGCCTAACACTACACTTCGTTTCTACTTGGTTTATTCTGCCCCCACGCTATCAGAGTGCTATTACCAGCGACGATGGAGAAATATGTTAGTTTTGAATGAAAATGTTTATATGGGGGAGCTATCAGAGAAGGTTAGCCCCACTGAAATAGAATCTATTTGCTTCATTTATGCTTTACAGAGTTTGGGAAAGCCTTATTTACCTTTTGTTCCTGGAATAATTTTGTCACTGTAAAGTCTTGAAGTTTTGTTTATTATCAGTAATTATTCATGGAAATTTAAGTCTATGATATACCAAGTCAAAACGACTCACATTTGAATGACCACTATCTACTTGAGAATTGCTTTTTTTCCCAGAGAGCTCTACATCTTTTGCCATGACACAAAATCTTTATAAGAACTTCTGAAAGACAAAATTCGCAACAATTTCTCCTTTCCTCTCCCCTGGCCAAGAAAAAACCTGCAGTGGTCTTTGCATACTGTTCCACACATTCTCCAGGAAGGGTCAATCTGAAGTTTCAGCCACAAAACAGAAACTATGCAGGGAAGTAGGCAGCAATCCACAGACTGCAAAACAGCATAGGAAAATAATGAGTGACCTGCTTTACAATGCTGCGTTCAGGTTCTAACCCCAAGCAAAGCACATTTAATGATTTTTCTTTTAGGTGAACAGGCGGTCCTTTGTAAAACTTAATTCTCAGCAACTGCATCACATAACACTTAGTCTTAGCTTTTGAACTGCCATGTGTTTTTACGTATGTATCCTACTTGAAACTATCATCCTACCATGAATATTCCATGTGATTTCTTGAACACATGCTTGAAAGCTTTCAAAGCTTTCATACTTAAGAGTGACAATCTCTGTCTCAGGTAATGAGTCCACAGTGGTGGTAAATACAATTAAAACAGGGACAAAATTAAGTGGTATCTGTGGCAGGAATCAAACTGTACTGACATTAAACAGGAACCCACAGCTATAGCTCATGCAGACTGTTGGTACCAGGTGACAGCATGTGGAGTCCCTGTATCTACCAGTCTCTGCTGCCAGTGAGTGAGGGATGGAGGACCAAGGGCCAACTGAGTAACTTTGCTGTTGTCAGGAATTTTATTTGACCCACATCAGGGTCTGATTTTGAAAGAAGCCTAAGCTTTCCAGACTGTGGGACAACTGATACCACTACCGATAACCTTTCTTTTCTGTGTTTGGTTGGGTAGGTAAACATACACATCATCTTAGCTACACTCAAGAGATTACAAACACAGAGTGAGAGGTTTCTTACAATCCTACAATCAGATTGCTATCTACTTATATCTTAAAAGTGACTTGAAGGAGGACTACTGAGGGCTGAAGAGCTTAAACAATGTTATCCAGCATTCTGCAGCAACAATGCTTATATATAATGCCATGTGTCTGGAATGCATTATGTAATGTTTATCTACATTTAAATCCCATTTAGAACTGTCCATTACCCTCCAGATTATTTTGCATTTCCATGGTATCCTTCAATGCACTTGTAATGCTGCCTCATTCAGAGCCAACTAAAAATGTAAGCAACATATGTTTACTTTGTTTCACTTTTCAGCTTTTGTTAAACAGGGTGATTCCAGAGCAAAGATTTCCAGGAGCTTGTTATTTCTTAAAATGATATAAATAATTTTGTCAGTTTTCTATTTGCCAAATATATGAAACACAATTAGGTTCCTATCAAATTATACTAAATTAATAATCTTAACAATGTTATTATTAGCAGATTTCCATATTGTCAAAAAAATCAGTAAAGGCTAAACCTACATAAAGTTCTCAGAGATATATAATTAATGTAAGCTATCAGGTTTGTCTGAGTAACAAACATATTGTGGGTTACTACCCACATCATCCTTTTTGAAACTGGAATTCTCTAAAAACCAATCCTATCGTCCTAAATTCTAAAGTTCAGTGATTTTTCTAGAAAGCAAAGGATATTCTATTGCTTTTTTCCAGATATACAACTTTCCAACTTTTTACCTTTCTTTCTATCTATTGAAGGCTCAATTCTGCAAAACCAAGCTCTGATAAAATTGCTACAGAGATCATCAGTATTTCCAGGAAAAGAGGAGCTGGAGAGGAAGAGGAAAACTTTAAGGAATGACTCTTTCGTAGTTTAATTTTCTCCTTGTCCCAATTTTATTTCCATATTCTTCTGATATTATGTATCAGTAATGAATGCCAGATAATCATCTAGCACCTATGCATTTTTTAACACTGCAAGTGAAAAACTGGCATTTATCAAGTGTGCTAGTCATCCTCCTTGGCTTCTTCCAGTGATAACACTGGGTGAAAACCAAGATTCTGCTGTGGTAGGATTAAAAATACATACGTGCACAACTATTTAGAGCTATCTAAGAATTCTTGGCTTCATCACTCTCAGCAAGTCATTTCTGTAATATACCTCAGAAGCAAGGGCAAGTCACTGAATACCAGGAAGAAATGGGAGTCTCAGAGAGAAACAGAGAGAGGAAAAAGACAGACTTACAGATACTGCAATACGAGAGCTGCACGTCAGTGAGAAACTCAAAGTGATCCTAAACCTACAGATTGAACTGACCAAATGAGATATATGTCCTCTATCAAGAAGTCTGAACTTAGAAACTCTTCAAGGTGCTTTACTTGATCAATCCTCTTTGTGCTAGACTGTAGCTTCAACCAGCCGCTCCTTCATGAACTAACTTCACTCAGGCACTGGACTACCTTCGTACTACCACACTCATATAGCACTCATATAGTAAAGCGTAAGCAGAACTACTATGTATACACTGCTGGCACATTGAACTGTATCACCTTAACTAATAGATTTTGTTTCTGAAAACTCCTCCTTCCCAGCCCAAATCCATTTTCTGATTTTTCCACTCATAACTCATATTAGAAGAACTACAATAATTCCAACCTTTAGTTAGCAAGTCCTGAAAAAGCTGAGGAAATTCCTTACAATTGGCAAATGGCCAACTTGATTTCAGTACTTGAAAAAACAACCTGCGGGTGAAGACTGGACAGCCAGATGTCAGTCTTGGGCATAAATAACAGCCTTAATAAACTGTGTCTGCATCCATAAAGATTTACAGGCTAATAGTATATAGTGCCAGACATCATGCTTTAACAAAGGGTAGATTTTGCCAAACACTTCATACACATGTAAAGATTATGTGTCCTGTAACTTATCTAGATTGCCTTGATTTAACATACTTTGATTGTTTTCAAGGTTTCTGATTTTGTACCCTATGGCAGAGTAATCAAACAACAGCATAAATTACATGGAATTAATAAGGCACATCAAAATGGATTTACCTCGCTGACACATCTCAAAGCTTAATGCAGAAGACATCAAAGAAAAGGGCTGGTATGTGAATTTTACCTTAGGAACTGGTTTTTGCTCCAGAGTGGTTTAATATTTTACTTTCAAAATGTCTCAATACAAGCTAAAACATACTATGGTAGAGCTGGCAGATTACAAAATTTCTAGATTCCAAAAAACCTCAAGAGGACACTTTACTGTAACCTAAAGTTCAGTGATAACAACCCCAAAACCCATTGCATTTAATTGTACTGAAACAGAACACTAGGAAACAAAACATCTAGCCAGTAGGGGACACTGTCATGGAAAATAGCACAGAAGCAGTATGAGATCATGATGGCTAGCCCCACACACTGTGGCTAAAGGAAGGATTAATGTGGTCTTTATACACGTAGACATGAAAATCAAGTATAAACAGGAATTTGTTCTTGCTGAACTACATCATCCAGAATCCATAAAACCACTAATGGAACAATGCCCAACTCATCTACGTCCCAAGGAGAAGAAATGTCAGGACCATGCAATACTGAGGTTCTAAAAAGACAAGCTTTTTAACTTAAACTGTTTGAGCCTCCTATCTACTCATTATTGAAGAAACACCGAGAAGCCACTTACCTTGGTGTACACATGGATACCTGACAGTGGAAAATGGGGAAGACAAAATGGGGAAGACAAGTGTTTCAGATAAAGACATAACCAGTCCAACGGTTAGAAGCTGAATTTGGGCATAGTCAGCCTTGAAATGTTTCTGGTATATTTTACAGAGAAAAAGATGGATATTTTCAAGTCTTTAAAATTATATTAGTTAGTACACTACAAGTCCTCTTTAATTCATTTTCTGAGAAAAAACTGACATGGCTTTTTGTTTACAGGAAGTGAGATTAGATGACTTAGGGACTGTTTACATTAGGTGTTTTGGATATCTGGCATAAGTGCTCTGACCATCTCATTGGAGGCATCCCTCTTACTCCATTAAAAATAAGAAACTTGAACTATTTACAGTCTGGCTCTCTCAACTGTGTGGATATTAGACTCATGCAGTGGTCAGCATCAACATGCACTGCTGTGCCTACAAATGTATGAATAGTGCTATGGCAAACACCAATCTATGTGTTTATTGAGGAATCAGCTGCCTTTTTATGTCAAGATTCAGAACCTATTTGCATTCTCCTTTAGACCTCTGTGGTCCACATCAATAAAACAAAAACAGCTCAGCAACTCAGGGGTGCCAAAGAACATGTTTTCATAACTTATACTAGTCACATGTGTACTCAGCAGTTCAGAAAGATTTTAGGTGAATGAAGTATAGCATACCCCAAAAATAAGGCATTTCTGAAAATGCACTTTTAACAAATGAGATAAATAGTTCAATTTCTCTAGTCTGTCTTTCAAGCCCTCATGCTTGCTCACCTGTTGGGAAAAAGACTCACATGCAGACATCTGAATTTAAAAAGTGGTTTTAAATTGCTGTTAAGCATCACTAGAGAAGTTGCATTTACACAGTACTCTCCCTAATAATCTTAGGTGTCCCACTAGCCTGGCATTATTTATGTGCACATCAGATAATCTGCCCCTGGATAATGGAGCTGGCTCTTCATGTGATGTATTCAATTTTACCCATCAGGAGCTTGAATGAATGAAGTTTTTCTTTCGTATTGATTGTACTTGACCCTAGCACTGGCACAGAAATCTTGAAGAAGGCAGAGTCTTTAATTTCAGCAAGATAGGCAGCCTCATTTCAAGCAGAAAGCAAGTTTTCCTGTGGGGAAACTTGCACTTCCAGCAACATACACTTCTGTATACTAGGCTCACAGGGGCTTTTTCCCCGTTTTTGACACTGATGATTCACTGCCAGTATCTTTTCATCTCACTAAGTGCCAGGTACATCTAGATAAAAGTACAAATCTTGATGTGCATTTGTCTATCCTACTTTGCAGGACAGACTATATCCCATCCTACTTTATAGGATAAACTATATCCTATCCTATTTTATTACCCAGTCTCTTTACTGAGCAGTATTTTCTTCCAGTTCCCTGGCCCCACAATGTTAATTCCTGCAGACAGGTTTTTTGGAATGGGGTAAAAGAATATTTGCAAACAATTTGTTGTTTCTTATCACCAAAGCCAATTATATTGGTTGACTGAAGAGAGCTTCTGAAACTAGCTGGAAGCATAAAAAAATAGATGAACACTTGAGCTTCAGCTGCTCTTGATGACACAGTTAAGTGAAGAAAAAAAGGGAGATAAATATATTTGTCTTCCCTTCATCATAAAATGCAAGCTTCAAGGAAAAAGAACCCCATGTCGTAAGGATTCTGCACAGAGAAGATGAGCCTGCTCAAGGAAATGGGAACACATGGATCATTATGATCATTTGCTTAGAGAATGTCTAAGTTAGGTTTAGTGCACTGCACTTCCCCTCGACACACTTTTTTTTTTTAAAAACTGTTCTCTACCTGGGACAAATGAAATAAAATAGGTATGACAACTGCTATCATCAACACCAATGTCTGGCAGCTATTCTAGACTCTCAGTGTAAGAAAGCAACAACAAATCATCATCTCAGGGATCCAGATAGTTGAAAAATAAAAACAGCTTACAGGAAGAGATGAGGAATTTTTTTTGTAACAAAATGGGTTTGTTTTTTTCAATTTAAAATATTATTTTTCAGTGTCCCACTGATTTTTACTACTTTCAAATACTTGTAAAAATTAAAAAATCTCCAGAAAATATGAAATCAAATGTTACCTTTTAGAAAACAATATACTTTTATTTTTTTTTTTTAGAATTATTCCAATCACAACATTTCTGGAAGCTTTACTAACCAGAAAACTTATTCAGAAAAACAATGTCAAACATCATCCTTGTATCTGTATTTGTAGTATTTGTATTTGTATTTGTAGAGCAAAATACGTAATATGAAAACAGTATCTGATCTCTCTTCACAACAGAATAAGTAACTTGCAACACACTGGTTGCATGAAAATTGTATTACAGGAAATTACAGGAAAAATGTGAACATTTATTTAAAAATCTGTGGGTTTTGCTGGCTTCAAAATATGTAAGATAAACATCCCAACCATAAATACGTCTAGGAGTATTCTTAATGCTTTTCCTAAGTGACTTTGGCAGTCTGTAATTTACTAGATTATAGTTCTAGTATCTGAAGCCAAAGACTTCATTACTGTGCTTGATGGAGGAAAATATACTAAGAAAAAAGTCACAACCACAGGTGTAGTAGTTTGGTGCATATTTGTCTTTCTCTCTTCTGAAAGCTGTAGCACACACATTTATTATTGTCATTTTCTCACAATAATACTAAAATGGATTTGAAATCATAACAAATGAGAACAGAAAGGATACACTGATCATGGAATAAAGTTTTAATCTAAGATAGTTTTGGGGAGGCTTTAAAAAAGTATCTAGAACATAACGGCAAATAAAATAACTTTTTATTACATTCAATAGTGCAATTTATACATTTATAACTAAAAAAAGAATTAATGTGGTTTAATTAAGCTTTTTAATAACAAGCATTTTGACATGAATTCAAATAATCTGTGGGAATGTTAGCTTTTTTTAACAGTCCTTTTAATATCTTTGGACATTAAAATCTAGTGGGGAAACAAAACCAGTATTTTCATCCTTTTAAAGGCATTAACCGTATGTGTTTAAATTTTATCTTTGTGTCCTAGGTGAACCTGCTCCGGCAGGGGGGTTGGACTAGATGATCCTTCGAGGTCCCTTCCAACCCTAGAATTCTGTGATTCTGTGATTCCTTAGCAGTCTGTCAGCCGAAACTGAATTGGGCTTATCTTTCTCTGCATGGTTCATTTCTGTTCCTTGATCAGGTGCCACTTGTCTAGAAGAACTTGTCTAGCAAACCATTCTGGAATTTGTTCTGCCATTTTCAGTTGTAAAAAATTCTCTCACACGTTTGAAGATAACTGTTAAAAAAATTCACAGAAGTATTTGAACAGTGCAGATATCTGAGCTTTTATGAGTATCAGAGAAGGGCCACATGCAGGTTCCCCTCTCTTTTGCAAAGCAGGACTAGCGCAGCTTGCCAGAACCTGAACACCAGTGAGTCACAGGAAAATGCTTTCGACTGCTTTTTTTCTTGAGGACATTAAAGAAGCCTCACCAAGGTAAGGGCATGCATCACGGCAGGGAAAGGGCTGATAAATCCTGGGAAAGGCAGTGTTCTGGAACAAGCCTGTGGGCTGGATGAATTATGTTAGAATCACAGAATGGTTTGGTTTGGAAGGGACCTTAACAAACATCCAGTTCCAACCCCCCTGCATAGGCAGGGACACCTCCCACCAGACCAGGTTGCTCCAAGCCCCATCCAACCTGGCCTTGAACACTTCCAAGGAGCCACAACTTCTCTGGGCAACCTGTGCCAGTGTCTCACCACCCTCACAGGAAAAAATTTCTTCCTCATACCTAATTTGTATCTACCCTCTTTCAATTTAAAACCATCACCCCTTATTCTATCAGAACACTCCCTGATGAAGAGTCCTTCCCCATTTTTCTTGTAGGCCCCCTTTAAGTACTGGAAGGCCGCTGTAAGGTCTCCCTGGAGCCTCCTCTTCTCTGGGCTAAACAATCCCAGCAACGTATCTTGTCAGGTTGTGTATCAAGGTGAGATGATCCTTCCTAGAGTCCATATAGATCCAACTTCACCTGAATACATGCCTTGTTTTATGAATCCAATGGGGAAACATGAAGCTCACCAACCGAGAAGGCCTCAGTCCTTCTGCTAAAGCCTACATTGCTGTGGGCTTAAAGGAGGAACGGAGGACATTCTCCAAGAGTCACTGGAAGACCAGGTAAAGTAAAAACGTGCTTTCTTGAAGATTTTGGTAATTCAAGATGATCAGTGCAAGGTAATTCATGGATTCGTTTTACGTAATTAGCAAAATAATAATAATAATAAAAATCTCTCTCCCATCAAACGATAGTCAGAATTTCAGCTATATCTATCAATGAAGTGCATGTCTACTGAACATGGAATGTGACCTCATGTTACACTTAGCTGACAATATTTAATAAAACACAAGGGTCTGTTCCATACAGCAGTCTTGCTGCTCTGGCACGAGCATGCTTTGGCAGCAAGTGGATGTATATGGAATATGATTTCTCATTTGAAAGGAGAAGTCACTTGATAACAAGTAGAGACTTACTCTGCAATCCTATTAAATAAATTACATTTTCACTCTCTGTGAGACAGATGTGCAGCGAAAGGCCTGCTGAGGTAAAGAAAACTTTTGCTGCAAGTACAGTGCTGAAAAGAAGACTTGATAAAGTAACTTTAATGGGTTAATTTGTAACGAATTCTGTGGAGCTCCTTCAACATAACTTGAAATGTGCTTTTAGCAGTTTTTTTTCTAATGCTTGTGCAACTGACTCCAGCTATAGAGTCTCACAATTTATTCTTTTTCTTGAATGGCTAACCTGTCTAGTAGTAAAGTACCGTTTTCAGTATTCAAATCGTTGCTGAGAAAATAGGGTACCAAATGACCTCCTTTTAAAGGGTCAACATGGAAACTAGCTTTCTACCAGAAAATCAAGGTGGAATTCCACAGAACAGGCAGAAAAACAAAGAAAGCTTTTAGGAGTTCTTATGTCTAGGCTTTTCATGTACTTTAGTCAGAGTTCATATGTGCAGAAATTTGACCTTTCTGTAAGTTAGTTAAAAAAGCAATCACTGGGGAGAAGAATGATATCCTTTTCTCATGTTTAATGGGTTTGAATAGCAATTGAAACTGCAGGGCTGTGCAGTTCCACAGTATCTGGACAGAAAGCACAGAGATCACAACGTAAATACTGCACTTTAGTGCTCTCTCATCACCTAGCTGTCTAGGTGAAAACAGAGGTGGAGTTCCTTATCTTAAACATATCACACATTTTATAGAGAGTGGCAGCATCATGGAAAAGTTAAAGGTGCAGCACCATTTATAAAGCATTATCTCCACAGAAATGCCAAAACAATGAATCAGTCTTATACTTCAAATGTGGTATGATGGTAACAAGTATTACCAGTCTACAGTGAAACAGCACCGGGACAACTTTGGATTTTTTTAGGGCAGGAACGAAAAAAAAACTTTCTTGAAAAAATACAATCTATCTTGAGAAAATACATGGAGTTTCCAGTGCTAAGAAAGCAGGAACTTCATCTAGAGATCTTACATGAAGCAAGAAGGTCAAATTTATTTGAAAAAGACTCCACAGACAAAAAAAAAATATTTGGAGAAGGAAAGGAAATAAAAGCTGTCTCTGGCATGGAAGATTGAAACTGAATGGGCTGGTCAGGAAAATATTTAAGGACCCAGCCATCTGAGGTCTAACAATTGGTCTTGAGGTAACAGGGCAATATAGAGTCGGAAGGGTCAGATTTTCTGGTGTGGGTTAAAAAGACACCTCTGCTCTCTTGTTACATCTATTCAGTTGTCTCAGAAGCAAGCATATTGTCCAAGAAAAAGGAAGGCTGACTCCCACGACAGCATCTCAGAAGCAGCTGGCATAAGACTCTCTCTGCGATGCTGCTATAATTCTTTGGTACAGTCTGTGCTAGAGAGCTGACGTGTCAGTCCCCCACTGTTCAGGGTAAGAGGTCCCAGTTCTTTTGGAGAATATACAGCACCAAATCTACACGCTGAAAAACCACAAGCTTTAAAAAGTTCCTGCTTCCTCCAGAGAACCTGAAGCTACACAGCTACACACTCCAGGCCCTAAATGATCATGATATCCAATGAGACCATTTCTTCCTGCAAAAGTACTTGGGTAACAGTGGAGCCTTTCGTTTCACTAAAATTGAGCTCTCTTCTACCGTCACGAGAACAAGGTATCACCCCATCCTATATAAAAAGATGATTTCTTGCCTGCAAGACCTGGCAGCCAGCCAAACAGCTGTAGCAAAGCTGAGGTATAGTTTCCCCACAGTAAGGTCAAGACATTTGTGGTCTTTGTCCTCAGGTTTGCTTTTGCTTGACAGAATCCCTTTGGTATAACTAATACCACTCAGGAGGCTCAACTGGAGTCAATGTAAAAATGTTCAAGCTCTTCTTCTTGCCTCTCTCTATAAATTACTTGCATCTTATTGGCTCATGTCCACTACAGGGTTTTCATTGAAGTTAGCAATCACTCATTAATGTGGAAGACGACCCTGCACAAAGAAGAAGCTGACAAGACATGGCTTCCCAAATGTTAATCACCCATGTGTGCCTCAGTCTTTCGAGTCTCCAGACACATTAACAATGTTCCACGCTACCTAGTTCTTCCACATACAGACTCGCCAATGGTAAAGCCTCACTTCACGACAGGAAGAATACTCCTGTTCCTCGTTGGTGCAGAACAACATCTAAAAGACAGTGCCTGAAAAAAGTGAGACAGCAGTTGATTAGAGGACAGTTGAATTGCCAGCTCTCAGACAACTCTAAGTATCACTCACAAGACGCCCAATAGGCTGGTATTGGGCAGGACACTAGCATAGGGAAATGGTCCCTTGTTCAGTGAGGACAGCAGAGACCAGAGAACCTGCTTCTCTTCCAGAAACGCTGTACAAATATAAAGTGCACTTAGTACTATAATTTGTATTTGGGCTAACTGCTATCTCAAAACCAGTGATGGACCAGATTAAGTGACTGTATCTCATTATCTGTAACTTGGACCAATATTGAGACCCATACTGGAGTAACTATGGCTACTGATGTCCGTGTTGGGAGCACCAGTGGTGCTGTCATTCTGAAATTTTTCTCTCAGCAGTAAGAGCATCAGTATGGTGCTAACTCTTTATTATTCTATGACAGTTTGCTATGGCAGTTGGGCATTAAGACTGCTCAGTGGTGTACTTAATGGACACTAATTGCTTACAATAGAAATGCTGAAGCTTAACTTCAAAGTTTGATGAGGCCATGAGCTGCGGCAGAAGATAGAGTTTCAGTCATGAATCTCACATATTGTGCATTCCAGCAGATAAGGGCAGGCATATGAAATATCTGAACATGCAGCTTCCTCACCAAAAGAAACACTGACTCACAAAACTTGTGCAGGGAAGAGTATGTTAGCTGCAAGCTGGACTAAATTTAAAGCATGCAGATTCTAATCTGCTCAGCTGAGGAATCTCTGTGCAGGGGCACCTGAACCAGAGAATACTAGATGAGGATGGAGACAGAATTCTGGATATTCTGGAAGGTTTTGGAAATGTTTGAGCTGAGAACAAGTATTTTCAATACGCACCACATTCTCTCAGTGACAGTGAGAGAGAAATAAGGAAGCCCCTTCTAGGCTGTCCTTATGACACTACATAGAAGTGTGAAAAGGATAAACTAGGCATAGGTTTGGAAAGTATGTTGGTATTATGATCAAACAGAACAGCCTCCTAATCTCACCTGCCTGAAGCGTACACACACCTAGAGTGACACACATCTGAAGAAGAAATGCCATCTGGTGAGACTGGAGCATGATGTACTGCAGTGCATGTTCAGGGTTGAATTTAACCCTGTTGTAGATGGGATAATTAGGCAAAGAAGAGTCCACTTCCAGCTAATTATTTTTCCTCCTACAACATCTTTGCATAAAACGAATTAATTACATCTAACACAAGCTTTAAAACCTTTCACAATATGAAGTTTGAAATTCAGAAACTTTTTTTTTTTAAGGGAGATGTCCTTGGAGTAAACTAAAGAAAAAAGGTCCGTTATTTGGGTCAATTAATATGGCATAATGTCTAACAATTAATGCAAACTTTGTTACTTTTCTTTTAGTACTGGCAATGTCACAACTAAATTATTCAAAACAATTCTTTGCAGGTTGTACCTACTTGCTCTTAATGTCCTTTCAAGTATTCAATATATGATCTCTAAACCCTTTTGCAGTTTGATGTGCTTCATGGTAACTACAATACTAATGCTATCCATCTATTCTATTCAGTTGTCTCTTCCTACATGTGAAAATGATGCCAGAATACGATTTGTTTTCCATGTTAAATGTAAGTTACTTTGGAGTAAATCCATGAAGTCAACTACCTTCTACATCAAGTACCTCTCCCAGTTTTGCAAAATTTAATCCACTTTCAAACCACATTAGGAATAGCCATTGTTATTCAGAAAGTGCAAGAGAGAATTTTGAATAGTTAATCCAGAGTGTTTTACATATAGAAAATTTTACACAGCTAAAATGCTAAGGAGAACAATCTCTGCAGTGGTGGTGTCAAATCAGATTTATTTTTTTTTATGAAAACACTTATTTTTCTTTTCCTTACTATAATGCTTTCTAGATGGAGAAAATCATGTTTCTCTCTTATAATTTGCGGGGATGAAAGGATGTGGGACACAGAAGCAGTGTCACTGATCTCAGATAAAAATATTTATGAAAGGTCTGACAGTTTTTCTCTCTGTTACCCTTCAGCTGACTTTTTTTCAGAGTTCTTAAGAGGAACAAAGCACATGTTGTTTAAGCAAGTTCCCTAAACAATGGTAATGCCTCTTAACAGTGGCAGACTCTGACTTCTGTCAGGGAACAGAAATGGTAAGAGGCAAGAAGCCAAACAGGTTAGCGAGGAAATAAAACACGCTCAGCAGCAATTAAGCTGTGAAAGCAGCTAGCTGCTACACAGGGGAAAGACAGAAGAAATTGAAGTATTTGAGACCATCTGCAGAGAACTGAGTCAAGGTGAAGAAAACAAAAATTAGAAATAGGAAAAATGTATCTTCAGATAAATTTTACCAATAAATCTAAAAAATAAACAATACAGCTTAGAAAATTCTTTGGTACCCGTATGATCTTTGATATGGGCCATTTTGGTCTTTTTCCTTGTGAATTATGAAGGCAAGAAAAGCATTAATGATAGTCTCTTAATTCAGGATCCCAATTCCACTTACACTCAGACAAAACACTGTATCCTTGACACTTAGGGTAGAAGGCAGAATTGCAATGCGTGACCAGAGGTGTTTGATTTTTTGTTTTTTTTTTTATTTAAAGCACTAATTAACATTTATAGCTTAAATTGGTTTTGACGCTATACGTTTCAATCTACAGCAATAGATAATCTCTGGCAGGCACCAACAGCTTCTTTGCCTGTCTTTCCTTATATAAGTGGCAATGAGAGAACACTGTCTCCTTGCCAGCACATTCATACTTGAGACAATCGAAACTGTAAATACTGTTTTTAATTTGTACTTTCATGCACAAATAATAAATTCAAATATGGAGCTTGTTTATCAGTGTAGCTGTATTTTCTAATCTGTTTCAACATCACTAAGAAAAAGGTTAGAATTACTATTTTTTACATAGCATAGTCACAAAGTCTATTTACTACTACATGCCAGAGAATTGAGAACTAGCTATTTGAGTTAATGGTAGTAAAAGAAACAAGAATACTGGCTCCAGAAAACAAGTACAATTTAGCAAGATTAAACAGGGCAAACTGTGCACACTTTCACACGTTCAAGTGGAATGAAGAATTATGTCCTTTTATGTGGCAAATGTGGTTTTGTTTTGATTTTATGTTTGTCTTTTATTGAACAATTTCTGTACTACATCAATGTGTTCATGGCTTCAGAAACGATAGCAACTGAAGCATTAAAAAAACCCCAGTTATTATAAAGGGAAATAATACAGAAAGAAATACTAGATCCCATGTGCACAGTTGTACTGTTCAGAGGATTCTCTTCTCTGGCTGGCATTTTGCCTGAATACATTTTTTCCAGGTCATCAAATTCTCGATTATACTCACACAACAAAGGAACACACCAGATCCCTTTAAGGGGCTGTGTAGGGTAAAAAAATCCAGGCAAAGCAAGGCTATAGTTTCACGTATGCTTAAATCTGAGGAAGAGAACAGCTGAGAGGAACCATCTTCTCTTCCCCCACTCTCAGCCAGTCATTCCTGCACTCATGTCAGTCCGTGTCTCATGTTCGCAGCCAAGCCCTGGTTCACTGGTACTGCAGGCTAAAATGTACTTGAAACTACAGGCTTCCAGAAAGAAGTAAGCAAGTGGGAAGGTTCAGTAAGTAAAGAGCTTGGTACAACGACTATTTTTTTGGCACTGAGGGCTCCTGAGTCTTGGGTCACTCTGCTCCTGTTCAGCGAGGAATTATTTCTGGTTATGTAGGAAATGCTAGACTTGGGAAAAGGAAACAACAGAACATGGAGCAGCTGCTTCTCCTTCACAAACACTTTTTGCTCCAAAAGCTGGAATAGCTTGTACCCCTGTGCCAACAAAAAAGGATCATGACAACAAAGTCTTTCTGTAGTCTACTTGCGTGATTGTGAAACACGTGCAGGGACTTCACACCTCGTATGGTTTGGTATATTCTTTTGCAGGTGCTCAGTTTGTACTATCATGCAGATTTGGTGATGAAAAATTAAGTGACAAGATAGCTCATGAAGATGAGCAGACTTGTCAAACTAAAATACCGTACCTGATAGAGTTAGACAAAGCAAATAGATACTACAAGAACACTGCAGTGGCTGTTCTGGCTCGAGGAACTTCTCATACTCTGCAGGTGGAAGGAAATATGGCATTCCTTCATTTTCACGGAGTACTTTCTGTCAAGCTACTTAGTGAACTGTGTTTTGGCCAAAAGGATTAGTCCTGTGGGAGTCCTGTAGTAAGTACTTCCAAAAGACCTAAGCAATTCAGTAATTCAAGATACCTTCCTTTAGACTTACGTTGTGCAATGATATCCTTCATACTTGAAATATCAATCCAATTCTCAGTTTGGCTCCATATAAACGTATGTGTACTGTAACTCTCACCATACCCTTTAAGAGACTGCTCTGCTGAGAGATGATCTTTGACATTATTTAGCAAAACATCCCTCAATGCAAATATAGGTCAGGAACATCTAATGGGAAGTCTGCCTATGGCGGCACAATGTTTTGAGATGTGAAAAATACGGTTTCATATACAGAACCCAAAAAGATTATTAACAAGGAAACCAAAGACTCTTATTTATATTTTCCTATTAGGATGCTTTTACATGAAATGATAGACTCAAGTAGTCTTTGCTATTGTTCAGGTCCTCTTGTGGATCATGAAACAGGCAATACAAAACTTCATTTGAGACAGATATGATCTTGCTCCTTTATTGACCACAACACACAATTTAAAACAGGCACGAGTAGTGCAGATTAAATGTAGGGGAAAAGTTCACCACCAAAACAACCCCCAAAAAACCTCAAAACAAAACCCAATTAAATATACTGAAACGTGTGTAAAATCAGAAACACAGAGTTGTCCATATACTGTCTAGCAATGCAGGACACAATACGGTTTGATTTTTAAATGCTTCAGATCCTGCATGAAAAGGGAAGACTGATTGTACTGAAAAACACATAAGTGAATTTAGACAAATACTGTCTTTTAAAAGCATCAATTTCATTTCAAAAACATTATTAAAGATTCATGTTTAGTGTGCTATACTACAGTGCTCCACCTATGGCTCCAAGGCTTGCCATAACATCTGGCCCATTTCCTGAAAAGCCTTGTGGTGTTGCTGAGAGGGGGTATCTCTGGCTTCAGGATGCCCATACACTCATTCTGCCCTTTTTCATTACACAAATCTGTCGTCACAGGACTGCATCCAGACCACATTAATTTATGGTGATTCTACAACAGGTCACCTGGCTTACTCTCACCACAGTGCAGGCATCTCTCTGCATTTAAACCATGTGTACCGATTGACATGGCAAGAAAATAAAGCTGTCCTATTAAATTTTACTACAGCTATCTTGTTTTCATCACTTTAGCCAACAAACAAATTACTTAATAAGACCTTATTCAGAGATTTACCAAGTTTTTCATGTATTTACTACAAGAACTTAGAGTCTTTCAAATAATGAAAAAAACGCCAATCAACTGCACACACCAAAAATAAGCTTACTTAGAAATCTGCTTAAAGTTTTTGGCAGCTACGTGAAGATTTTTTAATGAGTGCACAGATTTATGTACTACAAAATAAGAACTATCTTACTTACATTCACTGCATCTTAATGCTGACATTAAGTCCCAAGACAATAACTATGTGGCAAAACAATATTAACAGATACAAAAAAAAAATTAATAAAGATCATGCTTTGCTTGCAGCTATTCAGTTGATGTGGAAAACCAGGTTATAGCTGATGAGATGGAAAGAACGATCACCATAGCAACAATTTACCACTTAACAATGAAGGGGGAAGGGTGCATCATCTTTTCCTACTTGCACATGCAAACAGTGTTAGTTCAGAATTCTCAAGTTCAGCTATGTATTTTGTTCTTTCAGTGAGATATTCAGTGAAAAAAAATTATTAGTTAGTACTACAGCATTACATTCAGCATCCTAAGTTAGTCCTATTGGTAATGATAAGAAATTCGGTACCAGTGTGAGAAAATAACGATGATTTTAATTAAAAGTCCTCCTTAATAGCATAAGCTACAATGGAAAAGCTTGTCTTATTGAGGACTAAAATATCTCAGTGAAGTGCTAATGAATCAAAAATATAAATTGCTAGTTTTCAGCAACATAATTCATGTACTAAAAGAAAACCTAAATGGTATTAGCAACGTATTTTAAAATAAATCTTTTGGTTAAAAGAAAGAAAGATAGATTACATATGTACCAACACAACATTATCTGTTACTGTTTTGGCTAATTTTTAAAAAAACAAAACGATTTTAAGTGTGCTTTCCTAATCTTCTTTGGCGTTATTTGTCACATGTCATAGAAAGGATGTGCATGATTAAAATACACTTTAACTGTTTTTCCTGTGCCTGCTCCCCCCGTCCTCCCCATGCACACAATAACACCCCAATATCTGTAGCTTGTATCATCTTGAATTTAACTTCAATCCTCTTTAATATTGTCCAATACTGTTCAGACACATTAAGATGAAAAGTGCACAGTGAAGAACAAACTGTTCAGCAGCCACTGAAGTAAGCTGAATGACACGGGAGTTGTCATCAGCTGTTTTGGGTAGTCTGCCTTTGAGGCAGGCACTAAGCTTATCCACCCACTCACTATTTTTACCTGGGTACTTTTACCCCATCTTTGCAGCACATACACTTTATCCTCAAAATGCCTTGGTAAAACAGAGAAGTTTAAACTGCTCACGTTTTACACTACATGGGGATCAGAAGCAAAGCATTACGAAGCTCAGCAATGCTGTTTAGGTATAAGGAGTAAAAGTCCTAATGCTTAAAAATAACGCTTAGATCCTCTCAGAGTGAGTGGGAGAGAATCTGATGTTCAGACTGGGTACTGGGCAGCATGTTAAACACCAGGAATCTTAAACCTGCCTGAAGAAAATGCTCAGAGACTTATTCAAAACACATCCTCTCATCTGGACTTAAGTGACTTTGTGATAATGAGCTTCAGGTCATTAAAATTTTCAAGAATTTAAGCTCTAAATTCATGCATTTAAATACGGATGAGCGGCTTATGGTCAGCATTCAAAAAACACGGCCAAAGGCAGAATCTGCAGTACCGCACATCCTTTGTGTCTCTGTTGTAATTAGGACACTGGATTGGGAAGTGTGAAACCTAAACTGTGGATGCCTGCTCCCAGTTTGAACCTGCGCTACTTACATACCAGCAGAATGACTTAAAGTCACTGAACTGAAGAGTTCTTTTGCGGAGTTCAGATACCACCTCTCTGGTCAAAGGTGGGCCACGCTGCTCCCAGGATTACAAAACCACTTGGTCCAAAAAAAGAGAGGAAGAAAGAGGGGAATGTGACTTGAGTTTATATTAATGTACATAATTTGGGGGAGAAACAAGCAAACAAAACAAGTGGGAAAAAAACCCCACAACACAACCCAACTGCTGTGACAGAAATACGCAGGATCTACACAAAGCAGTGCAGGGCACAACAACTACACGAGATCACTTAAGCTTTTTTTTTCCCAGCAAATTTTTACTGCTCCACACACTATATCTAGGACATGTGACTAAACTAAGAGCAGTGAAAGAAACATTCCCAACACTGCGCTTAAAATACGGTGCTGCAGTAGAATGAATGGCTTTAGGTAATCACCAGTGTAAGAGATTTGAGAGGAAGTGTGCAGAACAGTAGAGCTTTCAACAGGAAGGTTATCCATGATTCTTATACCTAAAACCAATCCAAATCCAGCAAAAAAAGTATTTTAGCATTACCTATGATACACAGGGACTACAACTCAAAATTCAGTTACAAGAGAATGCAAATCTGTGCAGAGATGGTTAATTTCTCTAGAGACAGCTCGAAAGAGTCAGGAATGATGCACGCAAGTACAGTGAAAATGGTGAGGCTCTTAAAGCAATCTCCCTACAAGGAGGAGGTGTCAGACTAGTCCTGCTGATCAAAGTGCCTTAAGAAAAAGAAGGAAAAAGAAAAGCTCGCTAGCAGTACTATGACAGAAACATAAAGAGGTTTTTCATGTACAAAGCGTTTAATCAGCTTCAAAAGCTAACCAAAACACCACAAAAAACACCATGTCAAAGAGACAACATGAAGCACTCCAGAGTGCCAGCAGCATGGCTGCAGGCAAGCACCCCAGAGGGAGAGGGATCAACATTGCTCAGGCTGTCACACGGAAGCTGCATGTGAGTAAGTCATCATCTGTCACGGCACTCATGCGCAGAACGCTACAGAGATGGACATGGCTGCAGCGTAACAGTTGAGATCCTACAGCACCACAGAAACACAGTCACATTAGCTATGCTTGAAGCCCGTCTTTCTTTTCAGGCAGATGAGCACAGCACTGCACCCGGCTGAAGGACACGGTGGGGCCTCATCGATCTGTGCAGGCACCGCTGCCTCCTGCCTGGCAACAACCTGCTGCCCATCACTCCGTACTTGGGCAGGTGGAGATGGGAAGGTGGAGAAAAATGTTTTTCCTGCTCTCCTACGGCTGCTACGTGACTGTCTGTGCTACAGAGGTGTCTAAATGCCTCACAGTGGCAGGGCAGGGACCTTGTCACCAAGGCACCTGGCAGCAGTGACCCCTCGCTCCACTACTCCACTGGACACACAGAGGAGGTCAGTGCACAAGGCACACGCTCATCCAGCCTGATGTTTCCTACCCATGTTATTTCCATCCAGTAAATCCCTACCCACCCTCAGCTGTGTTTGATAACCCTTGGGAGCCAGGAGTGGGCTGCTGTCAGCAAGACAATCCATCCAGCCTACTCCCAAGCCCTCTTGCTCAAGGACACGGAGGACCCAGCTGCAGACAGGCTGCATGGTCACCCCCACTCCTGAGCTTCTGCATCGCCAAGACTTTGGCACATGATCTTACAGCGACAAAGGTAAAAACTTGAAAGTGAAATACAACCCTGAAAGAGAAATTCCTGTGGCAGATCTTCTTTCCCTCACCCCTTCTCACCCTGCATTTTCATGAAAGGACAAGATGCAAAAGAGGAGAAGGATTTAGAGGAACAGGTGCACATTGCACCACCGATCTTACCAGGGTCTGCAAATAAGCTAACAGAACCAGCAGCAGAAATGCAGAACAAACGAATGAACCTTTCAAAATGAACTAATTTAGGACAGCAGAAGCAAGAGTCCCCCCAGTTCCCTTAGTTACCTAAAACCTCTGCAATGGAGAGAACTTGCAAAATAGCCAGCCACACCTCACCAAGGCTGGAAGGGACTACAGCTGACAGGTAAGGAAATAAGGCTCCATAAAAGGAACGTTACTGTCTAGAAATGCTATCTTATAGAAGGGCACTGGATTAAACATGGAAAAGAATTAGAAACTGTTGTGTTTGTGTGAAATGCCAAGACAGAGCAGCAAATATTACCACAATAATTTGTCCTACACACTTGGCAAAGCCCAGCAGCAACTAATACAGCCACAAGCATCATTACTAAATGGTGCTGCAGCTGTTTAAGCGCTAAAAAACATGTTCAGAGACACAAGGAAAGTATCAGAGCTGGGGAGCAGATTATGAATCTAATACTCCTACTCAGCAGAAACATCAGTATCCTTAAATATGGCTTATTTGTTGGGGATAGAAGCAAAGAGGGAATGCACTGTGTTCACATACAATAACGCAACTAAGGTGATAATTGCAAGAGGGGCAGGAAGCAACTAAGCATCCTAGTTACCCAGGATGTGTTGAGTGCAGTTGCTGACACTGCACTGCCTCTGAAAGGTCTGTTAATAAATATTTGCTTAGTATATTGTAACTTGAGCATAGGAGAGAAAACGTATCCTCCCGTATTAGCACATTCTAGACAACTGTCACAAACCTCACATACTTTTCATAGCACAGGAGGGAAGAATATTGCTTTTTCTCTTAGGAGGAATAGGTTCTTCATCGAGAATATCTCTCCCATGTATATTTTTAAAAACTACCCAAGTTTCTTAACAGTATTCCCTCACAGCCCTTATGGAAAGTACCACAAGGTTCACCTTACAACATAAACTACTGCAAGGAAGCCAATTATTTGTACAACTTTATGCTTTTTTTCATAAAAGTGATAAGAGTTTCTTCTGGTAAATTCAGCATTACCAGAAACAGGAAGTATTTCAAATTAAGCCAGTTAATATGAGAAAATGAGGACAAGTCACCATAAATCTGGAGTAATTTAATCTTCAGAAAAGCACAGATACACACAGCCTATGCATGCACTCAGGACCCATCCCTCTCATTTCCTATGAGGCATAGTTCGCAATGCATGCAGCAGCACATTCCACTTGGAGATCTCGGGCCCAATTATGAGAAGTAGCACTTGGGCACCTATGAGAAATGCTCTGGTGCCTCTAAGAAGAATTTGTGTTTACAACCTGAAAACTGCATCACCAAAGCTTAAAAGTTTCATCAGAGAAAATAATGCACCTGAGCAGGTCACAAAATGTACTGAAAGAGACTTTTTTTTCTCTTAAGTTGCTCTTATTTGTTCCATGCAAAACGATAAAGGAATGTGAACTACAGTTTCAGAAGTAAAATCTATTTCTTAAAAACTATTTCTTAAATAGATTTTGGTATGAAAGCTTTCAAATTGGTTAATACAAGAAGATAAAATCACATCTACACGTCAGACTGTCCTGGAGTTGCAGGACCATCTGTTAAAAATTGGAGCCTGTTGAAGCAAATTCTGAATGAATGAACTACCACACATGTGGGTCTTCACTGTGTTAACATATAATATGATCCAAAAGAGAAATCAGAACTAGTGAACAGTAATGTTAAAATCACCTAAGTAAAGTTTGAATTTAGAAGTCATTAGAAGCATGAACTGTATAAAAGTATAGAATGAACTTTAATGGGATGGTGAAAATACAGTGTCATCATAGTAAAGTTAGGTGTTTCATCTCAGCATAAAAATGTCTTCCCACGATCAACAACTGCCATTATTATTATGGGCATCATATTCTGCTAACAACTTTCAAATTCTAATCTTCCCACCAGAGGGACTGAAAATTGGGGTTTGGTTTTTTTTTTGAAAATGAAATAATTGTTGGATATTTTCACATACAATTATTTGGCTTTTTAGTCAAAACATTTATATTTAATTCTGAAGTGGGTGGCTGGGGTCAGGTAGATCATCTCCGATGACTAAACTTCCTTATCAGAAGCATTTATTTTTTAGTTACTATTCAATACAAAACTAGAGGGAATACATCTCTAAAACAGATTAAAGTTAAGCTCTTTCTCTATCAGTCCTTGTTGTATGCCAAACACACCTGTCAGAAAATGCATTGAAAGTTGACATGGGATAAAAATTTGTAACTAAGTACAGCCCCTAACCCAAGATAATGCTTTTTTTAAGCTACAGCGTAGACATGATTAACCAAACTTCTACAAAACCTAATCATGTTGTCTCATTTAGCAATTAAAAAGACTGCTATTGAATGGGTTATTCTTTAAAGTTCAAGTACAATTAGTTAAGGTTTAGTTTCCTTGAAAATATATAATTAATAATATATTTAGCTTGCCAGAACAAATATTCAGGTGCCACAAGGCATGTTTTGCAGAGCTCTGAACTACTTCAAGCTTTTTTTTTTAATGAAACAGCCTTCATTACAGAGCAAGTAAATTTGTGTACTGTGAGAATATGATAAAATATTTATAAAGACTACAATATCTTATAATTTCACATTTTCTGGTTATTTTTTGAAGTCTACATAATATAGTTACAATTAAAATATTTTCAAAACTTACCTTCAGAAATTTAAAAGACAAAATTTATTAATAAATTGCCCAAAATAAAGCATCCCTGAATGACTGAAGAATTTTAATGGCTTTACCATACTTTCCTACATAGTCACTGGACTTTAATTCAGGGCTATACAGCTTCTGTAACTCTGTGGACACATCATTCTGCTTTCCATGCAGATCATGCATGATACTGCATCCAGCTCAATATAGGAGGTTTGCAGATACATTCTGGGCACAGCAAAAAAATGTCAAGAAGGAGGCCTGCAAGTGTCCTTATTTGCTCTGCAAAAGTGCTCCTATTTTGCAGGGAGTTAGATACAAACTGTGTGCAAGAGCTATTACATACATGGCTAACAGCCCATTTCACTGGGCATCTACTGCGAACCCTTCACATGTGCTCTAATGGCAAGCATCCCCATCAGCTGCTTATTCTTTCAGAGAATACTGTCAGAGATGGATTCAGAGGACACAAAGACATCTCTGTTAAATATATTGCATACGACAGTGCTACTGAATTGGCAATTCACGTCGGTACGTTCAAGACAGGCTGCCGAACTGAAGAAGATGGATTTCTTAACTAAAATTGTAGCGTTTGTTTTTTAAAGCACTGCATTGGGTATGACGAAAAGGCATTTTGAAAACCACCAACTTTGGAAAAAGCAAATAGCACTTGTCGGGCCAATAGGATTACATGCATCACTCCCAGTGAGGAACTGGTGTATTTAATTCTTTTATGATGGTAAGTGGCGCACAAGAAATTAACACCTCCAGCAAATACCCAGTATTGAGTGCGCTCAGGTAAGCATTCTTCCCAAGACAGAGATGCAAGTCCCTTCTTTGTCCTTACAGGAAAGTAATTTTTGAAGGAAAGAAATCTGACTCTTCATTCCAAGCTTAGCGAAGAGATAACAGGAAGGAAAAAAACAAACAAACCAAAACAAAAAGCCTCACTGTGTTCTGCTGTCCTAGGACTATGACTGATCCAAAGTTATCAGAAGACTCTTCCCCAAACTGCTATAGGAGTTTCAGATGTTCTCTGTATCATTTTGCACACAATACAGCGAACCACTGTTACAAAACATAGGGTTCCTGTATAAAAATCTTTGAACTTTCTGAATGCTCTCAGAAGGATGCCAAGCACTCTCCATTTCTCAGAGAGCTTCCTGTACAGAAGAGGACATGCAGGGGGTGAACACTGACAACGCTGTTGTGAGAACAGGAAGACAGTAATGATGGGATTTGGAAGAATAAATAAGCAATAAATAAGCAATCCTAACAATGGGATATGGAAGAATAAATAAGCAAACTGACTTGCTGGAGTATTGGGTAGCAGAAGGTACATACAATGTATGGTGAAAAGGCAGAAATACACTGAATTTGATTTTATATGGATAAGCTTATAATGTCTGCTTTGCATTTACAGTAAGATCAGAATAACTGTACTTTTCAAGACTACTTTTAGCTACATGTGTAGAAAACAATTTGGGGTACACATCTGAGCTCAAAATAGATATAAAAGGATTAATAGAAAAAGACCAAAGTCAGCGCAGCAAATGAAAAAAGAAAAAAGGTATGTAATCCATCCATCCTTGTGTCTGTCCATCCCTTCCCTCCCCCCCGCCTTGAGAAGATAGTAGAGAAAGGCAGTCAGGAGGAACAAGAAATGAAAAGTCCATTACATAGAAGAGAAAGGCATTTTTCGCTATTGTCTTAAATTTCCACTGTTTATCCCTTTGTGTGCCAGAAACTTTTGCCAAAAATTCATCATCCTTTGCCTTGCAGTTTAATGGCTTGAACTTGCAAGAAAAGCAGGTATTCCCAAATCACTGGTTTGTCTTCATGAGAAGGAATGATAAGAATTTAATGCCAGGTATTTTTCAGAAATCTGTTTAAAAATGCCATACATGCACAGACATTTACGTTCACCCCCAGTATCAAAAAATATTTGCAGGTGAACAGTTTGACTGTTTTGGGACATTCTGTAGCAGGCCAGATGTCATCAGATCTCAGAATCATAGAATCACAGAACATGCCAAGTTGGAAGGGACCCTCCAGGATCATCAAGTCCAACTCCTGTCCCTGTGCAGGGCATCTCGGGAGTCACACTACATGCCTGAGAGCGTCATCCAGATGCTTCTTGAACTCAGGCAGGCTTGGTGCTGTGACCACTGCCCTGGGGAGCCTGTTCCAGTGCTCAATTACCCTCTGTGTGATCTTAAAGATTACTTAAAATATTTAAGATTATTTAATCCATAAGGAAACCCATATGTGTGAAGTTTTTTATTTTTTATTTATATTATCAAACAATATTCACTCTAGACTATTAGGTGGGAGAAGAAAGAGAAGGGACAGTAAACTTCTTCCCTAAACTTTGAAAGCTGATGACTCCACATACATTTTTACATAAATACAAATATAAATACATTTGGCTTTCTAAGGGTTTCAGCTCACTTGTATGACTTCTGACATAAACTAACTGAAAAGGTGGAGGGGCTGAGTTTCGAGCACAATCAGCAACCGAGCAGACAATAAACATACATCTCTGCCCAGTGCAGAGAGCCAATGATAGCACGGAAAAGATGGGCTACTCTATCAGCTGTTAGCGGACTATATTCCTGTCAAACGCTGATAAGCTCTACTCACACATTGCCTTATTTAGTCAGACTTCTCTGCTGACACACGAATGCACAGTAACAAGTGTGTATGATGTTTCCAATACAGAGAGGCTCCAGCTTCTTCTTTTACTAAAAGCATAACAAATATTAAACAGCTCGGTGTCATTTTCTAAAGCACATTGAAAAAGTCTTATTTGCTCATTTAAGAACACACTGCCAGTAATGAAACTGCATTCTTAATAGTACTCAACGTGGAAACACAATGTAGACTGAAAAAAAAACTGTCACAAAAAACTTGCAGACTTTTTCACAATGGAGATATTTGAAGATTAAAGAATTTACTGGAACATATGAGAAGATATGCAGTGAGCCTGTGGTTTGGGAATTACTATTTTAAGAATGAATGTAAGTTAGCAGTTTAGCTCTCTAGAAGTAATTCAACCTGAAGATAGAACTTTTCATGAGCTTTAAAAGCTACATATACACCTGGCACTCTACTACTATGATAGTCAGGGTAGCTCTCTCCCCAAGTACCCAAAGCTACATCTTTTCTATGATATGACACATGAGAACATTTTTATTAATGTTAAAAAACAACATCTGTTACCTTCAGTACAACTTCAGTGGTCTCACACTCTCATAACTAGTAGATTTGCCCTGTTTCTTTTAAGATATTTAATAATAGGCTGCTGTACTGAAGTGTCATTTCAGGAATTTATGATTGCTTTCATTAACTCATATATTGCAAATATATTTACAACTAAACTGCTACTATAGATAAATTAGCAGGGACATACTGTTAAAGTGTGCATCTCTGAAGTTTTGCCATCATGTTTCACTTACTCGCTAAGTTGTAAAATCAAGTAATCCGTGCTGGGTCTCTTAAGTCATTAGCATGAATTAACAAGATTCTGCTGTGTATTATTTCACAGCTACTGCCAAAAGGTCAGCTCTTGAATACTGGAGATGCACTGAATGTCACATATTTAGCTTCCTTTGGAACTGTGATAATATATTCTATTAAAACTCACTCTGTACTGCACGATGCCATTAATCATGTTAGCTGCAGCACTCAGTTCATATCCTACTTTTTAAAGTAGAGGCTGTATGGCCTTCACTGCTGCAGATGTACACCAGTATTCATCAGATTTTATTCTTAAAGCAGGCTAGATCAGCCAGCACTTTCCTTTGTACACGTGGAGAGTCTTTGCACAAGCTTGACTGAAGAATATACACAACATACAATGAAACACTGAACAAGCCTGCTCCAGAGCTGGAAGCCGTGCAGTTGTATCAGCACAGTCCCGGGTTTGAGCTAGTTAGCTCGGCTGGTAAAAGCTGTGAGAAGCAAGGCTGGTTTTCCACAATACAGTGAAAGTGCGACAGGGTCATGGCCTTGGACAGAACCTGAGTTTGTAGGCTCATCGGATACCCCTGCTCTCTTTCATACAAACCTAACAGAATACATGTAGCCAGGTCACACATCGTTAACATAGTGACACACCGTAATTTGCTGAAAAATCACACTGAAGTTTGTGGCATGCTTGAAAAGTAAACTCATAACCAAGCTCTGCTGTGCACCAGATCCACTGGACTAATGTCCAGGCTGTGGCCTGAGGGCAGCAGCTGACTAGGCCAATTCACCAAACCCAGGGCTGGCTCCTGGCTGGCTGAATACCCAAGGAAGAACAGCACACAGGCGGATTGCTGACTGAATTATTCTGGAAGTAACAGCAGCCCACTCCTGATCATCATCTTTCCCTGAGCTGCTGCCTCTACCACAAAGCTGTCTGACTGCCACTACCAGAATTTCACAGCACATGCCATGCCTGCTCCTGAAGATCCTTTGGGAAAAAGCACAGCAGGGAGCCAGCTGTCTGAATGGCTCCAGCACCCTCTTCTCCTTGGAAGCTGCTGTCATATTGCACATGCAATAACCACCTAGCATCCCCTGCCACCAGGTAAGTAGTACAACAACCTAGACAGGGAAGTTTGGCACCACAAGCTAGATGACCTTGCTGAAACATGCACTGAATAAGTGAGGCCGAGCAAAACAGATCCTGCTTGACAAGATGCTTTTATGTGGTTAACTAGTATGCTGAGGATCTCTGCAACACAAAAATACACTGTGAAAAGAAGCAGCAGCAACCTGTATAACGAGCTACTTCCATTGCAAACACATGTAATCTGTTAATAATTTTTCTCAGATATATGTAAATCCAGAAAACAGATTGTCTAGTTGAGTAATGAAACACAAAATGGTACCCTCAGTTGAGATTTTTCAAAGCAACCCTCCCGCCCCAATTTCCAGAAATATGGATACCCTCAGCAACTGTACTGACCTATCTTTCTCATATCGAGCTGTACCGTATGTAAATCTCAGAGGTTTTTGGGACAGTGTGAAAAATGTCACAGCATTCATCATGAGTAACAGCAGACAGGAGTAACAGCAGACAGAATGTGACATATGGATTCATTACAGAAGCCTCATTGTCTGCAAAAGGAAAGGACTTCAATCCCAGAAAGTTCTATTAGTTCCTTTGCAATTCGTAAAATAGGCCCAGAATTTGAGTTTTTTGCGAATTATGAAGAGTGAACACCTAAGATAGCATACCAAAAACCTGAAGGCTTCCTTCAGCAGTAACTGGACTGTCTCTGCACTTGACTATCCCTTATGGTACAGCTGGGACCTTCTAGTATCTTGACCTTGGGGTTCACTCCCACAAAACATGCAACTCACAAAGAACACTTTTCCATCACCTGCTATCACTGGAACCAGTAGGATTTTTGCTGTTGATGTCAGAATGGCTAAAATTTAATATTTCAACAACAGATTATGTGAAGATTAAATTAACCTGCCAGGTTCAGCTCACACTTTAATCCTCCAAAGCTACAGGGTAAATGGACTATAAACCATTTATCTGTTCTTTGATTAAAACTTTAGAAAGCAATGTTCTGTCTGCTCCTAAAGAGAGTAACATCACAGAAAGTACTTTAATAGTAAGGTGAATTTTCAAAAAACTCTTGACCAATTTTTTTCCCCTTCACCTGGTGAGCAGCAAGCTGTATGCTCCTTTCCAGCTTTGCTTCACCCCAGAATTAGCTGAGTAACAGCAACGATGAGTTGCTGATCAGAGCATGTAAAGTCAGCTCATTCCTTCAGAATGAAAGCTAAAATAAAAAGCAGGAAAACATATGAAAGCATTTGGGTATTTTCATATCAAGATCCCACAAAATTCTCTCCATTCTGATTGTAATTTTTAGATCAATTTAATAAGAAAAGCATTTTCTCCTATTAATAATATTAATACGCTCCTATGCATGACAAGCATCCTCCCTATGGCAACTCTCCTCCTTTCATTTAGAAATACCAGAATCTGAATCATGCCGATCTTTATTTGTTCTTGCTATTAAAAAACATAGGTCTTCCACTTCAAAATGCTCATGATTGAATTCACTGCTTTACTCACTAGGTTCAACATAATCCTCTTATCTAGAGGGTTTTTAAAATTATTTTAGCACTAGAAAGGCAGAGAAGAGACAGTCATAATGCCTTGATATCATTCTCTCTAGTGGCGAGCAGCAACTGCACACACCCCAACATCCACGGGCACAGACAAGTTATTTCTTTTTGAGAAGGAACTAGAGACTTGAAGACTAGAAGTCTGATTTCTTTCCTGGTAAATCACAGGGAAAAGAGAAAGAGAAAAAAGTCTTGTTTATTCTTACCATCACAGTGCTTTTGAAGACTATATTCTTGGACTTAAACAAAACAACACAGTTCTAAAAAGACCCCACAGGAAATAATTTTCTCATTGCTCCTGTTATTATTAGTGCATATATTTTGCGAACACTTGCACGATGACAAGTAGACCAGGTTCCACCATTTCAGTAATTTAAAACACGTATAGTGAACAGGCCCCAGGGGCAGTACAACTTAAAAGATGAGATGGAATGTGTGGAGACAAATATTCCAGACAGTATGGAGTGAGAGCGCACAGAAGAGCAATAGTAAGTTGTTCAATCAGAAACGAACAGTAGCAACTTCAGCTCTCTACTCATACTCTACAAGACACGTGACTGCAGGAATGAACCCTGAGAAGGGCCTGAAAAAGGCATAAGCTTCTTCTACTCCCCTGTAAAGAACTTCATGGGTGAAAGCACAAAAAAGCTTGCTGAGGAAAGTTTGAACCTTCTGTATACATACTCCTCCAGAAGCAGTACCTAAATAATATCAGCTTTAAGATGATACTGTATACTATGGCAACCACATTTTTGGCACTGAATAAAGGGAAAGAGGCTGAGGATTGTGCCTCTGTCTATAGGCATTGTTTCTGAGCAACATGGAACAAGTTAATGGGACAGATCAGAGTACTCCAACAAAAGGTGCCCAATTACATTTCAGGATGTTCTCATGCCCTTTAGCCAGCTGATTATATGTAGACTCTTTTCCTTGCATGCAAAGGGATTGCTCTGATGGCATCATTTCCTTTTTTCTTGCATTCAGTTTTTTCTTTTTCATTACAGCTACACAATAGAAAAACAAACAGCAGGAAAGGATGTAACTGCAGACTAAGGTGACACTTGGTTGACCTTAGGATACCAACAGACTTGTCTTGTCACATTCACAAAGAACAAAATCTTGCAGCCCTATTGCAGGGAACCTGACCACAAGCAACAGTTTCCATTGCAATACAACACGAGATTTTTGCCATAAAGAAAAAAAAAAACAGCCCACAGTCTACAAAGTTATCCATCACAAACATTTTGGATGAGCATTTCAGTCAATTATCTACACTTTTAAATTTTCTATTTTCTTCATTTACCAAGGCAAAGAGAATTTGAATTATAACATCAACTTACTACAAGACCTATTTATACAGTCAAGTACTGGCATAGCATACTGAGATATAAATCACTTTAGAACTTTAAGATATATTCAGAGAAAAATCTTGAAATGACAAAGATTTAATGAATCTAAAGAAAGATTAACAATTTTCCTCTCGTTCTCTCTCTCCTTACGGAGGTCTCTGAATAAATTAACTTTAGAAAATCCTTTATTCCAAAAGATACAGAAAGCGTGGAGAAAAGACAACACATAGCTCTACAGCTGGTCATTGTGACTGAATCTTCCCTTGCATACATAAAGAGCTTTCTAGAAAAATGACTACCCTTATTTCGGCCTACCATGGCCCTCAGCAGTGGATCTGATCTAAACTACTATTCATTAAAAAATACCCCCCTGCCAAAACAAACCACAAACCCAAAGAGAACATCAGACATACCATCCCAGAGTGACCAAAAGAATACATATAAGCAGTAGCATTTTTGAATTTTGAAGTGACAATAGTTATCAGAAGCTTTCAGTAAATCTTACTTTTAACCTTTTGAATAATTATATATATATATAAAGTTATACTTGAAGCTCTGAAAGAAAATATGATGTAAACAAAAAATTTTTTCACTTGATGTGCTGTAAAGTGCAGATTTCTAAAATGTACGACAGCATGAGACCAGCAGCCAACAGAAATCAGATGGTTATATAATTTGGTGGTTAAGCAAAGATATTTTTAGTGCTTTGCTAATCCATCTAATGCATTTCTTTCCAACAGAAGAAAATGCATTATGCTGATAGCAATAACAGGGTCAAAACATGGGGATATTGACAAGGAATTTACATTTCCTAGAAAATAAAAAAGTATCTTATTTTTAAGATACTAAATTTTAAGATAATATACCTATCTTAAATTATTTTGAATTATTGATTCCTAAGCAAGGCAGTGATCAGGAATGGGTGACAATTATACGTAAAATATTGAACAGAAGAACTAAAACAAAGAAGGAAAACTTTAAACAATTCAAACAGCAACACTGTAATGCAAAACAAGCTGATGACACCTCAAGACAGTCAAGCAAATAGAAAATTAAGTGTGTTGGCAATTTCTGAGTGGCATATGAAGTTTATGCTACATGGGAATCCTGACACAACTTCTACTTTTTCTGAAAAAACAGGACATTTTGGAGAACAGGCAGTACATAAACCATAAAGATGTACTAATATAATTTTATAATAGCTCTAAAATTCAAGACATTTGTTCTTTTAGCTCCTTTTTATTACCCTTTTGCTGCATTAATGTTAAATGCTTGTTATATTAAACAATAAATTCTTGATATCATATTTAAAATCTTTCACACAAATATATGACCATGAAAACTAAGAAAAGGTGGGTTTACAATGCTTACTATTGGGGGTAGTAACAGAACCTTGCTATTTGTTTCCCCTTGCATTTAACTTCATCTCAGAAGGCACAAAACTTATTTAAACTGAAAGCATAGGAATAGGAGGGACAAAGCAGACCAAAAATGTTTTTCTAACCAGGAAATATTATTGAAAAAAATAACCTGAGTTAAGCCACTACTTACTGTAATCTGAAACAAAGTACACTGGACTATTAAAAGGTTTTCTTTGATCTACTCCAAAGTTTCATTTATTAATAGATGGAAATGTCAGAGTTGCGTACAAAATGCTTGTTTCCTCAGGGGACTTGCACCTAAGCAAGTTCAATTTCCATCTTCCTTGATGCAAAACCAGACAATTCAGTGCCAAAGAGTAGAGGAAAAGATCAAAACATCTTGAACATGAGAGTTAGTTTCACTAAGGAAAAGACAAACAGTTTCAGGGTCAGACAGGTGATATCAAATGGTTTTAAATGTGAGTGCATAAAAATTGATAATCCAAGAGGAAACTGCCACCATAATTATGCAAAGTGAATTTCTATACAAAACCAGAACTACTTTTTTGAATGGATTAAGCAATGCTAGGTCATACATCCACTCAAATGTGCATTTTCATGTACTGGAACATTCATTCTCTTTTTTAGAGAAAAGTATCTCTTAAAGTATCAGATTAGATGTACTGAAAGCAGGACAGGACTCCTTAAATTGTCAGGGGCCTTGAACAAGCAATCAAGGCTTCTCAAGATACTTTAAGCTGACTTTTCTCATACTGCTTTGTGAAGACACTGTTGGGATGTTCTTTGAACTGTCAACCAAAAATGCCTGCATTATTACAGACAGCTGACTAAATATATTGTGAAATAGCAAATAAATGGAAGTACTTTTGCTGTAAGGAAGCCAGCTGACAGGTTTCGCCAGACCAACGCCTGTACAACCCCTACTCAAACACCAGGACACAATTCAGCATTTCTGAGCACTTTTTTTACATCGGTTCAAAATTTTACAGTGTTCTATACCGAAAGGGTTCCAATCTGGCTTTATCCTTGATGGAAACAGCAAAAATCTAGGTGTACAACAGAGTTGTCTGACAGCGGCTCTTTCTATCAGCTGTTAACTCACAATTTAACTATTATACAGACCTCAAGACCACTTTTATAGCTTTTTAATCATCATAAGTGCAAGGAGCAAATGAATTCAAATAAAAATATCCATTACTCCTCAAAGTTGGAACATACAAGTGAACTGCTAAAAGCCATTTACAGCATATTCTGAAGAACTAAAGTTTGAAGAAAACATTGAACCAAATTTAGGACGAACTGCTTGGTGAATTTATTCAGAACCATAATTTTGACTAATTGCTCTCGGCATTCATTCTCCAGAGACCCAGTGATGCTAAAAGCTAAATGCTATACACTTTTCTAACCCTTCTGCTAACAAAGGTTCATCCCAGGAGTTCTACTAAGCAGTTTTTTCACCAGAAAGGCATCACATCTGTGCATATCACAGATACAGATGTTGACATGAAAATTCTCAGTGTCTTTTCTTCATAACAAGTAGTAATACAGCAAATTATACTTATTATAAAGTTCAATTATGAACAAGTAGTATGACTACATTTTTTGCAGGTGATCTAAATTCTGAGCATATGAAATATACACTAATTTTAATTTGTCCCACTTCAAATACTTCAATAAAACCTGTTTCTGAAACAGGTATAAACTGCATTAGGAAAAAAACCCCAGACTCTTCACTGATGTGGCATACCCTAACAAACATTGCTTGGGATTGTAAAACATCCAGTATCCATTTTCTTCTGATAATTCATTATTAATTGAAACTATAAACCAATTAATATTGCTACTTGTACATTGCACCATCAAGAAACTCTGAATGCCTGGCAACATTTGACCTCCCATTATGAATGATTTTTGCACAAGGAAAGTGGCTACCACAGGGAGACTGGGAAAGCATCTTCACAGGGAACTATCAACTATTATTTCAATGTATCTGTACAAATCAAACATTTCTGAATATCAGAAAAGGTCAGCAGGTGATTCTGTCAATATTTATAGAACAGATAAATGCCATTCCCACCTTTGTTGCTAATCTTTAATTTCCAGAAACACACTGTTCTCTGAAGTGTAATACGAGCGATTTATGAACATTCCAGAATGTGCATAATTACTGGATTTTTAGTAAAAATGAAATTAAGCCCTAGGTCAAGATATGTGAAGGTAAAAGCAGGACTCCAGACAGTAGACACAAGACCTAAATGCTTAAGGTGGTTCACCACTGCATCTGCACAAAGCATTCTAACAACTGACACCTGTTAATTCACACTCCTAACTTTTGGTTCCCTCATTATTCCTGAAATACGTTTTGTATCTTACTGCTTGGTATGTGTTCTTTGTCTTCAAGATATTCCTAAAATGCTTATATAACCAGCATAAATGCCTGTAGGTGACGGAGCTTAATAAGTGAACTTGGGCTGAATATATACACGGGGCCAGTTCCTATGTAGTCACTTAGCTTAGTCATATCTAAGATTTATTGGTGTTACTTCTTTTCACTATGGAAGTCAAGTTTTTAATCATGAACAGGTATGAAACCTCAGCTTCAAATAAGAGCAGATCAAGTCTATGATGCGTGTCCGAATCTGCCAAAATACCACCTCAACAATGAAAAGCTTTGAGCGTTGCTTTTTTCCACATTTGGATTTTGTCGTTTTGCATAGCTACAACACAATGATTTCTGAAGTGGTCTAAAAATTCAAAGAAAGATCTCTCCCTCATCTTCTATATGCCAGTAAACTGAGGCAAGCACAAAGTGGAGATGCGGCATTATAGCAGTAAGGTAACAAAAAAAGCCTTAACAGCAGCCTACCAGATTCAGAGTGGTAAGAGAAAAGAGAAATATATGCCTTTCTTCTTAACCTCCTAGAACAAAAGAGCTGAGAACTCGAATTTAACTGATTTCATAGCAGCCTGATGTTAACAAGGAAGTTCCTGGCTTTGAAGAACTTTGAAGTACAGTAACACCATCTTTTCCCATCAATCTCTCCTTTAATATAGTAGACTGAAGTGTATCATTCCTCACCAGAAACTCTTTGGAAACTAAGTGGAGGAACTCAAGATAAAGAAAGGAGAAGTAAAGCTTAAGTGAATAAAAAAATTAGTTCAGAAACAGAATATAATGGGATATATTAGAGGATTGTTTTTCACAACCACTGGATATCCACAGGGCTCAGATCTGAGAACCCATGACATTCATAAATGTTGGGGAAAAGGAGTTGGGGGAAAGGTATGAACAGCTAAGGGGCAGAATTTTGAATGTCAGTGTTACAGAAGAGATGTATGAAGGACAACTGCAAAGAAGTGCTGCACAAAACTCACTGATCACTCTTAAATGGCAAATGAAGTTCAATTTAAGTGCAAGAGTGATACGCAAGGCAGAACAATCTTAATTTCATACATAAAGCAAGGTTTTGAGGTGATCTCAGGAATGAGCTCTTGGGAAAATATATCTAGATAGCAGAATTGGAAAAACAGCTAAAGAGGACAACAATAATAATCACTAGGTTGTTGCAGATGTTAAACATTTACATGGGTTTGAGGAGAAACAAGCTCATATGGAAAAACCTACTCCTGGACACTATCCACAAAGAGACTGCGCCTCTGCCTCCCTGGAGAATGAGAGCAGAGAACCGCAGAAGAACAAAGAAGCAGAAAATGTAACATGTACAAGTAGAGCAGTAATGTAAGAGGAAAATAATAGTGATGTAGGCAAAAGAAAACAAGTCAGTATGTGAAAGTACGTACCAAAGTATATTAGACATATAAAATAGAAAAATGTATTAATGGCCAGAAAAAAGAACAGAAGTCATAATATGTATCACTGATCAATCAGTAGTCAAACAGTGCTACTCACTGAACAACACCAGTTTCCAGAAAATTAATCAATTATTATTGAGGAATTGGATCAACATAGGGGGCATTAATGAAATGATTTAAATTACTACTTTTCTGCTGTAGTTGTTCACTGAAAAAAATCCTACTCTGTAGAATACTGATCAACAATGTTACTAGTTAGATGACAGCACATTTTCTTATTTCTTTGAAGAAAGAAGCTGGGAAAATTCAGTACTAATTAGCTTAGTCTCTGATCAAAACATCAAGTAAATTACTCAAGCTCTGAACAGTACTATTAGCCATATGCATGTAGTTATACTTTAAGCAGATATACAATACATATACATACAGCAGATACGTACAGTATCTTTTTGGTTTTGAGAATATTTTTCTAGCAATCAATAGCATAAGTCTAATGGCTTTACACTATGGTTCATTTATGACTAACCAGTACAAATGATCTAGATTTTGTTTTTTAAATGAAGATTTATTCCCATCACAGAAACTCTCCAGGAAGTCAGCAGAGACAGATGTTGTATGCAGTTTAGCTTTGGAACAAATGTAATACAGATCAAAACTGAGATGCTGTGTAAAAGCTAAGACAAGAATCAGCGTAACAGCTCATCTTCTTTAGCTACAAAAAAAAAATAATTAGTATTTTGCTACTGTATCATTAAAAAAATTGTTAGTGTTTTCATCTGCTGGGCTGTCACTGCAGATTCTTTCAGCTCTTAAACTAAGTATTCTGGAAATGGGGCAAAAAATCCTTACCCATCTGAAAAAGAAACATTTCAAAAAGGTGTGTATATTAGAAAGAGGCTTTCTTAGATGGTTATTTTAAAAACAGTGATGCACTGTGTTGGTTCATTTATGTTTTGAAAGCAGAGAATATTTTCAATCTTATATTAGCAATCTCCAGATTTTAAACAAATTAGAAAAGCAACTCTGGGGTAAAAATTCTATGCCTCATACAAACACAAATAAGATTGGCTATATTCCAGAACTGCCTTTTTGGTGTTTTTTTCTTTTAACTGTTTCCCTATTCAGACTTATGACTATGGGTAGGTGTATTTGGATATAGGTAATTTGATCAAAAAGTTAAATACTTGAGGTTTTCTTGGATTTCCAGCTGAGAGATAGTACAGGAGTCATTTTCCGTATTTTCAGCCATGTAATCTTATCACATTAAATACTAAAAAGAAATCAAACCGGTGTAGCAATGTTTACAAAATCTGTGTATTTCAAACAGATGTATTATTCATTCCTGAGCAAATAACAGAGCAACAGTCCAAGATTATACTCTTTTGCCACCGAGTTGTTTGTGAAACCTGAGTGAAAACATGCCCCACCGAAGTTAGTGGTGTAACTCCCACAGGATTCAAGGAACATATGGTTTCCTCTAAGGAATGCAGAATTAACATTAAAATTACTATCCATCGTAGCTGAAGACTGATTTTAAGTTTTACCACAGCTTTTCATTTGTTATCTTCAAATACACTATGTAGTAAAATGATTAAAACTGATTTTGTTTTGAACCTAAGGCAGCTCTTTGTACTCAAGCAAGCAGTATTATATAAATACCTTTGGTATTTGTTGGATCCTATTCCTGAACACAATGTTCATATTTCAGCTATAATAAGTAAAGCATCTCAAAGACGCATGAGGCAGTAGTCTTGCAAGTGTCCAGTTTAGTTTCTTGAGTAAAGTGAGATTGGTGGAGTCAGCTAAATCCGCCATGGAAAGCTGTGCGTGCACACATAATTCAGTGTCATTTGGAATGATTGGCAGCTGCCATCTAGTGTGGACACAAACTATACTCCACATGCGTACAGTTCCAGCCCTCCCTAGAAATCACAGTTTGCTCAGGTCAAGCTGAGAGCACTGGGCACAAAAGGCAATGAAGGCAACAAAGGAACTGACTAACAAACCATGCAGTACTCCTCCTTCCTGACAGCTCCACACACTTCACATAAACCCACCACACGCAGCACAACATACTGAAGCTTACTCTGAATTAAGGTTACAAAAAAATATAAGCTGTCCTGTGGACACCAGCACTCCATGACGGCTGACCAAGCCGCGCCGTTCAGAAGCAGGTGCTGCCCAGCGACATGAAGCCAGCGCTGAGCACCCAGGCCAGGCCTCAGGGTACATTAGAGCTCCCTAAAATCACCCTCGGTGTTGAATACTATACAAGCCAGCTACTGGCTGCAGGAGGCCGCTGTGACAGCGAGGGAGAGCAGGGGCCCAAGAAAGCCCAGGTTGTGGCCCAAACGAAATCAAAATCATCACACTGGGTCTCCGCTACCAAGTCAATCCTGCAGCCCCTCCACCAGCTTCAGGCTTCCCCACAGCCGTGCAGAACCAAGCAGGCTGCTCACCACACGGGATCACAAACACAGTTTCTGTAATTTCTGTTGAACAATAAAAGCAGAAACTAAGCCAGCATCTGCAGACTTGGACACAAACATGTTAAAAATAAAATTGAGCTCTATAAAAAAGCTACTCTGAAGAAGAAATCGCTGCAGGAAAGACACCAGTTAATCCCCACTGGCACTCGCCCTCCAAGGTCCTCCTGACCGGAGGCCTGCTAGTCACTGCTATCTGAGCACAGAGAGCTAATTAACAACAAGGAACTGCTCGATGTTATTAGTTGCAAGATATTAATTTTACTGTTATCTTGATCCCAGGTCCTTTCACAGTCTTTTGCCAGTTTATTTCTGTTTGTTGGGCACTGCCATTTTCCCAGACTGCAAGGTCTCCAGACAAGGTAATTTGTTTGTGCAGTGCCTATCACAAAGGCATCATTATCCCTCACCCAACCGCAGGTGCTCATGTAATGAAAACCCATTGCAGGATTGCTTTTAAGGTGGTCAAGTTCTCACAGCATATTATGACAGTACACCTCACTTAAAACTCACTCACAGCTTTGGAGTCATTAAAATTATTTAGCTTCTGTGGAAACCAGAATAAAAAAGAAGATACAATTTTTTAAACTGCTTGTTTTATGACCTGAAAGATCGTGGAGTATAGGGAAAATATCAACAAGGAAACGTTTTTTCCTTTGATGTCTGTCTCTCTTCTCCTTCACACACTATCTTCTGATTCATATTGCTTACTCTTACTGTAAATTTACCTTGTCTCTCTGCAAAGTTTTTTTTTCCCTTTGGAAAGTCATACTTAAAAGGAGAATTTCTAGTTGAGCTTTAGCTAGGAAAAATCTGAAGGGAGGAAATAAAAAAAAAAAAAAAGGCCTGCCCCTGGGAGCTCAATTCTGAACCCGTAATATTGACTTTCCTAGGAAAAATCTGGTATATAAAGGACTGTATGTCAACAAACATAATTCCTTCTGCTTCCAGTGCTACGTATTTACTTACAGGACTGATACCTTCTAATAGTGTTTTTAAATGTAAGTTTATGTTCAAACTCTGGAAATTAATTCAAAAAACGTCATAAGTATTGACGAAGACAAAGTTAATACGATACACTAAACAGCTCCTCTAATGAGAGCTTAAGTGATTTTCATTCTAGGAAAGAAATGCTCTAATATAATTCCGGTCCATACTGAACTACAGAGGGATATCTCCTTTGAATAAGACACAAGACAGTGATGAAAAGGAAGTTCAAAGTCCCTACAGTGAAAATTACTTGATATCCTCAAAATATGTTTCTATGTGACTCTTGGTTGAGTGGATATTTGGGGCTTTTTAACATCTTAGGGGCTCTTCCAAATGTACATCTTTCAGCATTTGAAGCATTCCATATATGCTTGAAGTAACATAGGCAAAAATTTATTAAAAGTTTCTGGAAAGCTGCTTTCCCTTTTGGACACCAAGACCCAAAAAGGGCATAGAGAGCAAACCTGATTGCTTTTAGCACAAATGGGTTAAAGACAAATTTGACCTAATTACTGCCTATAGTAATTATTTTTTTAACAGACATCTTTAAATATATTAAAAGGGAAAAAATATTGAACATATTTCTGAAGTTCCTCAAATTCTGGCATCTTTACATTTTCACCTTAATATTTTGTCTTAAATATAGCTAGTAAAACTATAATACACAAACAAGACTGCATTACCATTTTAGAAGTGTTTTTATTCATTGCTAATTTATAATCTGTTTTGGATACAGATCTGTGTAGCAAAGGCATGTAATTATTTCCCTGATATGGCAGCTTTCTATACATCACACGATTTTGTGATCTGCTATCTTTTGAGAAATGCTGCTATTATATCTAAAACACCTCAGTACAAATGCCTCAAAACCCCAAAGGCTGAGTCAGGAGAGCCAGTGTAAATTCAGGTTCAGAGAAGCACCATTTAACCCAACTTTTAGATTTTTCGCTGTACACCAAAGTGCCATTTTAGATAAAGGAAGACTACACAGATTAGTAAGGAGGACTTTTAGACATCAGGAATATAAAGCAAAACTGTGGTTGGTCTTGTTGACGACTGTGTGGACATCTGTCACAGGTCAAACTACCAGCCAAACCTGTCACAACCAGCAGGGAGCTGTGAAGAGGAGTATGGTCCGGTTTTATTTGGCTGAGCAAACATTTTGGAAAGAAAGAATACAAAACCAGCACACAATGCAAAGCTGCATTGAAAAGGAAGGTATCTGGCTGAGAGTCAGGGTTTCTAAATCTTTGGAATGGAAACCTGGACATTTGATGGGTTTTGGGGTGAGAAAAGGTCTATGTTGAGAGTATTTCCACTAATGGAATAGAAATCTACAGTAAGCATGCACTGTTAGTGACATCTGCCAGGTCTGAAACACAGAATGTTTTGCAGGCGGTGAGGTTATGCCACATGGGCAGAGTCACCTTCATGTTACACATTAGAGAAATGAAAAAAGGCACTCCTGGACTTTGTGTTAGCAGTGACTGTCAGAAAACAGACAAGACCGTCATCCTCACATTCATCTAAGACACTGCAAGAATGCTACTGTCTGAAGGATTAATATATTATTAATACATCAGTTTGGTAAAAAAGCAGTCACAAATCAATACTGCTGTTCAGGTTTCAGTAGGACAGAAGCAAGTTCTTTCATCCTGAAACCTTATCAATCCAGACAGTTTAGAATTTAGCAACTAATCAAAGTGGAAGTTTATTCCTCAACACTCTTCTAGAATCTCTTCCAGATGATCTGGCTTTGAGACAGTCCTCACTACTGACATATAAGAGTCCCTTAGTTCACATAATACCATGGCCTTGCTCCCACTGGCTGATAATAAAGGCAGATCTGAGAGTTGAGAGATGGGAAGGGTCGTGACGTCCACACTAGGTGAGTCCAACACACACTCACAAGTGAAGTTAATGTAATCTTTATGCCTGATGCTGCCTGTCAGGTCTTTTTGCCTTTGACTCAGTGCCAGTACAGTTACAGCAAAGCCTACCAAAGAGAGGAAACCTGAATCTGCAAGCTTGCTGTCCACACTGGTAATCGTGGTACTGTTTCAGAGATTCTCAGCTGAAAAAGCAAAGGAATAGCCCGTGGTCACAGTTGCACTACCACTGATGCCTTCTGTTGTTGCACTTTCAAAAACACTTTTTCAAGAAACATTGGTTTCATGGACTGTTCCAAAAGAAGCCGAAGGGAAGGAACAGCAAACAAAACACTTCAGAGACATACACCTTCTTAAATCGCATACACTGTGCCTTGTAATGTAATGGTCTCAGTCTACAGCTTTTTAATAGCTTTATATGGACTCAAAGTGGTGACTCTCCCTACCCCCACATCCCATCACCACATTTTTTCAGAACTAAGGGCTTATTATGTACTGACAGATCATGAATGGGACCCAGTAATTTCTTAAAGCTCGCTATTACTGATCTGCTTTGCTAATATGGTAGGCTGTCATAATGCCTTATATATATTTATAGAAGTAATTGAGTATATGCTACCCTCCAGCTATGTAGGTGATCAGTGCTCAGAAAGATTCTTTAACAGTATGCTAAATTCTTCATGTTTGTGTCTCAACTACTTTTTGCTATGGGCCATCCATGTATTCATGTGTAATCCCAATTACACAGTTTTTGGTCTTTCCTGTATTCTTTATGACTGTCAGAAAAAAGCACACTCTACTGACCCCTCTAAATCAGGAATCAGTTGTTCAGCTCTAAGTGAAATGTTTCTAAACTAGCACGAAGATTTTCTTTCATGCACATTTCTGGGCTTTTTTTGGTCCACAGCGTATTTCAAGAAAAGCCTGCCTGAGGAAACAAACTAAAACCAACAACAGAGACACTGCCACAGAAACTTATTGGAAGGCATTAAAAATTAAATAGCTTTTTAAAGAGCTCTCAGACTTAATAGTAAAACCTATTAAAATTGTCTATACTGATCTAATTTGTAACAATTCCATTTCCGACAACTTAATATCCATACACTTCCCTCATCTTGCTGGGACAAGACAACCATCACTATCTGAAGTGGTGGCCATAAGATTCAGATGAATTCAGACTGCAGCAGAAGCATGCTCCAAAATGTTCCTCATACTGAACCCTTTTGGCAGATACTGCCCTGGCAACCAAATCATCAGCCTCTGATCACAAGAGCCTAGATCATCATTCTTACACTGTTCATACCACAGTCTCTCAGATAAACAGATACATCTTAAGGTGCTCCATGTCAAATGAGCGACTTTCGTGAATCTCAGATGCTAGCCAAAAAAAACAACAACAATCAACAAACATAACTGAAGCATGTTTATGGGAGGATATTCAATCCTCACCTCACATCCCCCAAATAATTATCTACATTTCCTCACCAGTTTTGTTTTTCAAACAGGTTTAAAGGCATAATGCAGCAGCTCTTGAGTGAAAGCAGAAATGTATCAGAATGGAAATTTACTTTCACAGTATGTTACAGAACATATAGGAACATCTTTACTCAAATGAGTTAAAGTTCTAAGTTTCATATGTGTAATGCCACTAAAATAATGGAGTTACACATGTGAAACTGAAAGGTAAGCAGTACTCACTAAAGACAACATTTACACCCTTGGACTTTTGAGTCTTCTGTCAACAGTAAGAGGTCACATATTGTAACACATTTTTGTTTCTGAAAATTCAGTGACGAACAAATATATTTTGTCATAACATACCTTGATGTTGCAATCTCCACTTTGGTTCTTGCCATGGCAGCTGCTCGCTGTGCGCCCTCTATTGCTCTATCCACCTTTTCTCTAGTTTTTGTGTTTCGTATTGGTATAAGTTGCTTTCTTATTCCACGAACCAAAACATTATTTTTATATTTTCCTTCTTCTTTGGTGCCATCTGGAAACATGGTACATCCATAACCATGCCTCCTGTTATTTAGCCATTCTCCTTCATATTTCATACCATTTGAACGCTCACTAATACCAAAACCACTGCGCTTGTCATTCTTCCATTCACCCATATAGGCTTCTGTAGTGGTGGCATCAACATGGTCTTCCATAGGGCAGTAATCACAGTCACCGTCTCCAAAACTAATTGTAGAGTTGGCATCGCTAGAACTAATCCTGCTCATAGTAGCATCGCTCCTGACGGAGCTCCGTTTGCTAGATATTGATGACCTAGATTCAGATTTTCTAAGTTTTATACTACCAAGAAGAGATCCTCTTCTGAATAAGCCTCCTTTTTTCTTAATGCCCATGGCTTCTGGATCACTGTGAAAATTGAGCACAAAACCTCCTCTTGTTCCAGCTGGACTGTCTGAAGTGACATCATGCAGAACAGTGCCGTTGCTTTGCTCACTTCGGAGTGAAGCTAGAGACGTTCGGAGGGGTGAACGGATCACAGTTGCCATGCCATAGGGTACACTCTGACGTACGCCATATCCATGTCGCATCCCTCCTGTCCATTGCCCCTGGTACGTACCTTTGAAAGTAATAAAGAGAAATTAAATTTAGGAAGCTGTAGAAGACCTAGAACTCTACATCCAGTATGCTATAGGCAATACTATGCTGACAGCTCCATTTTTGGTAAACAGAAATGCAGAAAAATCACAGCATATGACACAATAGATGAACTACTTCTGTTACTTATTTTTCTTACAAATTATTTTTCTGCTCAACAAATTCTTCACTTTCCTAGCTGAAGTAATTTATTTTGGCAACTAAGGCACAGTAGCTATAATCATAAGCATTTTTTTGAATGGATCTGTCCAGGGAAAAATATTCAAGATAAATTTCTAAAGCAGGACTCCCTCAACATTTTTTTAAGGTGGTCAGATGGGAAGGTGGTCAGCAAAAGCAGAGCCACATTATATGCAGTCAGCTGGGGTGGGAGACAGGGATGCAGGGAAGGGAGGGAGCAGGACACTCGTGGCTCTTGCTTCCAGCTGCTCACAGGACGAGCAAGTAGGAGTAGTAAAGGTCCTATTACCCTGGGTTTAAGATGACTACAGGCCTCTCCTCGTCAGGGCATATTGGACAATCCAATAAATTGTCGTGTCTTCAGATGGGCCTTTGGATCCATTGTTATAAACCTCTGTTGTAAAATTAAGTAAAGTTTTTGCATGTATTCAAATGGAAGAACTAAACTTCAGCATATTTTACTCTTTATGAACTCTTGATATCTGTAAACATAACACTGCATTCTGTATTATGTTGGGACAGAAAGATCAGAAACAAATCCTTTAGCACTTTTTTTGCCTTTCATTTGTTCTGCAGTACGTAAGAAAGACAAGTCAGTAATAAACAGAATAGTGCACATCATTACATCATAAACACATTTCATTGTTGCAATAACTATTTTTGTAATTTTTTTAAAAACAGCAATATAAGGAAAAGCAAGATGGTATTTGACATGAGAAGTCATGGATATTCATGTAACGGAGTGCATGCAGAGCTGCATCCGAGCCAAAACCCACCATTATCAGATTACTGCTGCAGAGAATTTTCTTCTGGTATTCTCGAAAGGCATTTTCATTTTGACAAGATACACACCCCAGTGTCTGGCCTCTGAAAGCCATTTGTACCAGATGTTCCAAAGGAAGGTGCCAGGAACCCCACGACTGGCAAATATGAGATAATTTGCTTTCTAAGATCATTTCACTCTAATTCCCATTAAACTGCTTTAAGCTCCTCAAAATGAAATCACCCACCCAGCACTGCCTCTTTTTTTAAAAAAAGCTATTTTGAGTATGAACATTCTTACAGAAGGATGAATAAGCAATCTTTAAAATATCTTTCTTTGATTTTGATCTGCTTTAATTGGAGCACCTATTAAAATGTATTTTTCAGAGAACTAAATATCAAGTATCAAATTCAGTAACTGACTAAATTTTTGTGAAAATATTCCTGGAGTACCTGCAGTTTTAGATGTAGCTCAAACTTCATTTGTTTTGGGATTTGATCTCTTTGTATGAGCATACTATTCTGGTCATGTATGTGTCAATTATCTGTCAATTCCTGCAGTACTGTATTACCTCTTCTGCCAAGTTATATTTCTATGTTGACATAAAATTAAATTTGCCAAGTGTGCTTTCTTTATTATATAACACTACATAGGTTCCACAACATAACTATTTTGTGTCGGTAAAAAATTCCACCAAGTGGAAGGTTTTTGTTTTAACAGATGGCTGCTGACACAAACAAACAACTTTCTTAGTTTCTTTCTATTCTCTGCATCCTGGATACCTACTGCTGCACTGGTTGTAAGGGTGCTGAATCTAGAAACATGATTATTTTTAAAAACTCAACATATGGAGAAGAACAAATAGAAACATGACCACAAAACACTGGTATCATGTATTCTGTAAATACTGCAAGAATACAGCCACATTGGTTTTTTTCTTTATTAAACAGACATTTCCCAGAAATATATTAATATTTTATGAGCATAAATGACTACATTTCATCCATAATTGTATCTAGGATCCCCCTAGTATTGTAATGATATGCTGGAGCTAAGCATCTGGCTACGTATACTTACTGCGACAGAAAATAATCTGTCTAACATTCTGCACCAGGTAATTTCATTTAAAAATAAGAAATTTAATTCTAATTTTGATTATACCACAATATTACATTAGAGCAGCAACTCGTAATTATGGCTCTCCATGTTGCTATTCGAGTGTCAGACCTGAAGCAGAATTGACTTATTTTAGTATGGAATTTCATAAGAGTACAAAAGGTCAGCCTTTTATCTTACTAATATTTTGTTTAAATTAATAAACATGGAAAGCTCAAAAACACTTAATGCATTTAGGACTTCTGTTTTTCCCTACTCTGTAGACAGAAGTGGAAGTGGTTGCTATTGCTCATAAGGGCATTAAAACAAGCACAATGTATGTGCTGCTATTTACTTGTCAGATTTTAATTTCTATAGGGGAAATAAAATCAATCCCAGCTTCTTCTAAAGAGAAAATAGTCAATGAGGAAACGGAAGACGTATACTGAATTGGTCCTTAGAAAGTACCAAAGATATTTAGTTGGAATTTTGTGCAGTCTTGCAGGTAACAACTCTCTCTTCTATCATTACAAATCCATTAAGGGAAAGGCTTCTGATACTAGTGCTAGAAAGCTGACTCATCTTCCTTGATTTTTTCAACTTGCATTTTAAAGGAAAAATATTTTAATGGCATATGGAGAGGCAGTATCCAGAATGCAGATATAAGAGGACTGTACAGTAATTTGATGATATGAGGCTTTAACGGTATCATTTTCTTCAAGAGAAGAAATTTTAGAAAACTTTAAATGAGCAAGGTATGTTAATACTGCAATATAATGAAATACTACAGCATACGTGATATGATTAAAAGCTTTTCCCATACATGAAGATACAAACATATGAAGTATGTACCTATCTCTGTATATAGATATAAATGCAAATGATAATATCAATAAGCATACCTTTTCCCGTTTCATCTTATACTGTAATTGACTGTTCAAGGCAGTTCCAGTAAGGGTCAACTGTTAACATTTTAATTAACACTCTAATTACCAAGCTAATTTAAAATCATATTTGACCATAAAACAATAAAAATGTTCAGCATTAACGTTCCAAAGGCTAAGCCTGGTATCCTCTGTAACTGAATAAACATTCAGCCACGACAGCTCCTGACCATCCATCTGGTGGTTAACTGGTTCGTCTGATAAGGTGTTCCCATTTTGAGACTGAGAACTATTAGAAAGTATGTTTTTTTCTTTTGTTTTTTTTTTTTGGCAAGTTGCTGTAAGGCAACTTGTTTCATAAACTGTCTCTTTTAGAGTTACATTGTGCCACCCTTCCCAAAAAGCTCTCCGTGTATCTTACAGCTGTAAATGTCATTGTCCAGATGTGGCTGAAACGTAAAACTACGCTGTGTGAAAACGCTCAGAGGACAAGGCCCTAGTAACCACCCCACCCGTTCTTATGCTTTACTTATATCTTCCATGGTTTAACCAATTCACTGTTAAATCAAGATTTCTGTATGCTTTTCAGACTCAGGTAAACATGCATCTAGAAAGAAGACTACTTAGAAATCAATAACCATAGTTACCGGCAGTGCCCTTTGCTTAGGTTGCAATCTGCCAGTGACCTCTGCGGAGCGACAACATGCAGCCTTACAGCAAGATGCTTGTTATTGTATTGCTGGCAGAACCATAACCTGCTAACTTATTTACACATACTGAAGTGTCAAATTGGGCTTTAGTTCCTCCATAAAAGGTGCTCCGGTGGGCTCACAGATTCACACAGGTTCAGAAAAATCTAGGGAGTTTAAGGTAGGCACAAAAGTCCAGTTGTACGAAACAACCCGATGGGCCACCTGAAGCAGTGTAAGCACATGCAACAAATGGAGGATCAGTTTATAATTCACAGTGTTTTCCTCAGAGATTTTGACTGAGTGACAATTTTAAGCATTTAGACAGAGCATGACATATATTTACTCATGTCATGCAAAGTGTTCTGTGCAGAAACACTGAGGAACCCTGTCAGTGTTTACTTTCCTTTTCCCTCCCTCAACTGCATCTCCTAATGTCACCAATGCCTCTTAAAACGTATGGGGGGGTGGGGAATAAAACAAAACAAACAGCAGCAGAGAGGCCTGGATTTTAGTGAATTTGAAACAAATTGGCAATTGGCATAGTCTAAGCAGTTATCTCCCTATGCCAGTACTCTCAGGTTATAATAAAGGAAGAGCTTTCCTTGAAATATTTCACAGTGTGTTAAAGACACATATGTAAATCTGGTTTCCTTATAAAAACATTTCAGACATTCTTCTGGTGTACAAGCACGGCTATTGTTCCAGAGCATGAAAACAAAAACACATCTGCAAGCATCTATGACGCTACTGCTGAGCTTCATTCATGAGGACTTTCATTAAAATCAATGGGACTCCACACCCTCTGTGCACATGGACTGAAATATGTGAAAGATTGGGACCAGGGTAACAGATTTCACTTAACAGGACTAAAAATCTTACAGTGTAAACTGCACACTTCATATGCACTTTTGGACAAAGGATTTCCTGGGGGGTGGGGTGGTGGTGGCATGTCTAAGTCTAAAAATGTAGACAATTTACGTCCAATTATCAATACCATATTGAGATTTTTGAAATTCCACAAGAAGCCTAAAGAAAAAAAGGAACTTTAGTTTGAGAAAATCACACCTAGAAAATTTATTGGAATGGCAATTTACTTTTCTTGGGGAAAAAAAAAAAAAAAGGAAAGAGCCACTGCAAATTCAGCTATTCTTCAGCTTCTAATTTAGTAGCCAAAACAAACATAATAAAAACTGAAAAGCCTATTGTGTGCTGAAAGTGAAACTAAAATTCTGATCTCTTTCATGTTTGTGGCTTCCCCCCCCC